>JBAMBL010002406.1:0-53514 GCA_037043405.1 Drosophila subquinaria | reverse complement strand
TATTTTATCAACCTGAGCACAGTGTGCGAGCGCAGCTGATACAGTTAGACTGGCATAGGTTTTTGCAGCAGTGTATGCGACGCAGCAGGAGAGAGCAAGAGTGCGCGAGCATAAGAGAGCACAACTGAGAGCAACTGCTGGAGAGTACTCGCTGTCGTTGTTGTTGCCTTTGGCTTTGCATTGTTTTTGCCTTTGCCCAATAAAACTTTTATTTTGGCAAACACAAAAAGCACGCGGACCGCCTGACACAGAGAAATGGCGGAGAGCGAAATGGTGAGAGGCATGAGATAAATGGGAGATGAATTCGAAGGCGCGCTAAGTGGGTGCGTGTTGATGTCTATGTATGTGTGTGTTTCTGTATTGGCCTCCATGTATATGTATGTAAGAATGCATGTGTATGAGTTTGTTTATTTGTTTGTTTTTGTTACATTATTTTAGGATGGGAAGTACGCGAAACGCGGACAGCAGGCAAAAGCAACAACAGTAACAACGACGCGCAGGAACAAGACAAAAGTCGAGAGATTCAAAAATCAGACGCTGCAAACTTGTTGAAGAAATATTTGTGCAGGCACATTTGTGTGTATTTGTGAGTGTGAGTATATATTTGCAAGGGTGTATGTGGGTGTGTGTTGGTTTGAACAACTCTCTGCTGCGCTTTAAACAAACTCAAACTAGCTAATGGGAGAAAAATGAAGACATATGTAGATGGGGTTAGGGATATGTAGGTAACTTTAGCATTTACATATTCATACACACATGCACACATATTTATACACCTGCACACTTATACATTCGTACATTATATAAAGCGCAACATGTTGATTTTACACGTGTTCGAGTCACACGTGTGTGTATACTTACATAAACATCTGTACTCTAATGTAAGCTAAAATGTAATTAATTAACTGTGTGCTAATTGCAATTTGATTGCAAAGAGAAGCTGTAGATATAGAATTGCCAGCAAAATGCTCGAGAAATTTCAACCGGTAAAAGGACCACTTTTCCTGCACCGGAAATGGCTTTGTTGACCTCAAAAGAAAATCGTATCGTTTGAAATTCTGTGAAATTAAAATTCCACTTGTTTTTAAAAAACGTTTTAATACCCTATGGAAATGCAACAAATAAAAAGACTTGTGCTCGGTTGGAAAACATTTAAAACATGATGATGTTCCGAATCCCTGGTCTTATTTTACTGATTACTCTATCAGCTGTAAAAAATGTATTTAAATTTTTTTTTATATTTACAATGCTTATTCCAATGCAGCTTACCTCAATTGATTTAAAAAAAATTTAATTTCATTCAATTAACTTTTTCTTTTATTTAAAAATCAATTTAAAATTATTAAATATTGCTAATTGAATTAAAAACAATGTACAATCCATATCTTTTTTTTAAGGAATCCGACTAGCATTGCTAATAAACAAATTTACAGGGTAATCTTAAAACAAGCACTTTTGTCTGCAGCTCATCTTGTAGTGTTTTTGTTGATCAACTTTGGCAAACAGTTGAGAATTAGGAATCCAATTATTTTTGCTCTTATCAGATTCAGCTGGCGCCCAAAAGTATGCTGTGCATATGCATGAGACTTGGCACAGATATTTATGATGTTGCTTACCGCTATTCGCCTACCGCCATTTTGTTTTGTCTTTGGTAGGCATCGTTTCCGCAATGACCGCCATTGCGTGCCCAAGTGGCCTCCAGACCAGATTTGTGTGGCATGCTACGTGTAATCCCTCGCTATAGCCCGAAACATACCTACAGACATACAAACGTACATATGTATGTCGTCACATCGTAATACGCCTTTTCATTCTCCACTCCACACACAATACTTTTGCACCTATTTCACTTCAACCGTATTTTTAGTTTTGCATTGTGTTTTCTTTTCTTCTTACTCTTCATCTTTTGCTTTCTTATTTTGCCTTTCCTTTTTTGTTATTGTTTTTTGTTTGAGCCCAGGAGCTTCGGGGCTTTTGGGGCTTTTGTTTTGTTGGCTTTGATTGCTGTAAGTTTTGCTTTCAGATGATTGCCAGTCGTGGCACAGTCAGATTTAACATTGATAGCACTTTGAACTAAATGATAGCCTTATGGATTTCGGAGACTGGGCATCGACAGGCAGAGGCTTTTATGCTTTTAGGTCGTCATTAAGTTGGTTTAACTTGCCTCACATGGAACGAAATGTATTTACTCTACCTTTAAGATACATTCGAGTTTTGCCAAAGTAAATTCATGTGTACATATGTGATGAAGTGCAATTTATAAACATACATACATTAAGATTGTGTTAAGGCTAATACATACGATTTATAAACTTATAAGGGTCGTTTCGCATTTTAATTTTAAATTCCATTATGATAACGATTTCAAACTTTTTCTCAGCCTCATTAACAATTTGTCAGGTTGAGTAATGCATATGAGTACTTATTTATATGTTTTCTTTTTTTAATTTGCATATTTTATTTAAACCAGCAAACATTGATGAGTGATGCTAAATGTCCTTTCAGTGTAAGGAGACAACAGTGCATTTTTCGCTATGTTAGTAAAATATTAAATTTCAGAGCTTTATAGCTAACAAGTTTTTTTGAATCACATACATATGTATGTATATAATATAATTGACTCTTTTCCTGGAATTGAATACTTAATAATTTTACAGAAGTATAAGAATAATATAAATGTCCCTCTTCTTGGAAGTAACTAATAATTAATTTTACAGAAATCTTAAACTACTTCTGGGAATACACAACAATTAACATAATTTTTAATTTTTTTTAGATTTTTTCTGTGGTTTTGATAATAACAACGCTGCAGTTGTAATGAGATTTCAATCTGATAGACACAAAGTCCCGATGTGATTGTTCTGAAATTGTCAAAAGATCGTAAAATTAAAAATAGTTCAGCAGAAAGTTAATACTCATATTTACCAATCGTAGATCCTTACAGTTCGTCTTCTTCAACTGCTCGACCATCTGTGAGGGCAGGCCGTTCACACTGAACTGGTTTATGGGGCATCGCAAACATCAGTTTCCTCCAGAATAAGGGATCATCTCGTCTGAGATACGTGTTGTATTTCATGTAGATCTTGAGTTCGTCGTCTAGTTTATCGATATCAACTCCTGGATATAATACGACTATCAATCGCTTGTCCTTGTCCATTGAAGTGGCTTTAATAGCCGTGCGGAATTCAAAGAGACCCCAAGATGAGTTAATGAAGCTATTGGTCATCAATATGATGACCCTCTTGGAATCTGCAATTGAGCTCAATATGCATGCCGGAATGGATGCACCTATCAACCAGTCGCGTTGATAGAAGCAGAGCTTATATTCACGAGATCCTCTCTCCAATCTCTCAACAAACTCCCCAATATGTTCCAGGTCCACATGTGAAAATGCAAGAAATGCATCATTTTTCAGAACAATGTCTGCTTTGGGTTCTGGGTGTGAAATCCAGTTAAGACAAAGATTTCGTTCGTACAGCCACATGAAAATCGATTTCTTCAAATACAAATATAGACATATCTTGACAGCAAGTCCGAGGAAGCAGCCAAGAGTAATTTTAAAGTAAGGCTTACAAGCCAAAGGAGGTAACAAAGGAAACCAAAGTCCAAAAGGTTTTTTGAAACATATTAAGTGAGTCTCGATTAACCTTTCACTGTCCTCAATAATATTAAACGCGTTTTCGAAAAAATAAGACATATGGCAACCACATTCCCATGGATTTCCCGATAGTTTCATAGATATTCTAAATGCTCGTCTTGAGAGAAATTCGATTACTTTGCGATCAAGAGATTGAAGACTGTTGTTCCTTAAGTCCAAATAAGTTAAATTGGGTGGCAATTGATCCACAGTAATACTTGTCAGTTCGTTATTGGCCAGATGAAGTTCTCTTAAATTCGAATATCCATATAAAGTTGTGTTAGGTAGTTGAGTAAGTTTCTTATTTTTAAAGTACAGTGATACATTCCCAGCTCGAGGAATTGGCAGCTCTGGAATCTTCACACCAATCTCGATTGGATCACAATTTATTTCAAATCGCATCAAAGTACGGATGAGAACGCAACGGCAACCTCTGGGGCATGGTTTTAAATTTTTATCAACTCTGAAGTCACAATATTCTTTGTATTGGCATATAAAACCTGTTAAATTGGTATCCTTGATATCTATATATTCATCTGTTTCCAAAAACATCAATTTATCTTGTATTATTGTGGAACTGAAATGAAATGCACTGCATTTTAAAAATGTAATTATTTTCACATAATTTATGAAACAAACCTTAGCCAATCGAAAGGAAAGCCCAATCTGGATGTCCCATGGATCGTCAAAGATCTCAAATTGTTTAAGTCTAGAAAATGATCCTCAGTAAGACGTATTTCGCAGTCAACAAATTTTATTGACGACAATTTCGTTAGGTCTCGAAACAGTTGTTTCGAAATATCAAGTTCTTTTGATCCTCTTGAACATACAAATTCAAATTCTTCCAAGTTTTCCATTCCTCTCAGTAGATTATCATTAAATTTTGAAAACAACTTCATACCAAATGCTGCAGGCGTGCAGTTAATATGCAGTTTCTTAATTTGAGTTAGATTAGTAAAATTATAATCATTGCATCTGCTTAAGTCAGACCAAGTCTTAAAATTTATAATGAACGTATCGAGATATTTGAATTTTCGTAAGAACTGATTTATTGGCAGGCATTCATCCATATGTTGATTCCATGTAATTTGATTTAAATTAATTAAATTCGACGATAGAAAATTAAGATATTCACTGTCATTAGATTTATTGTAATTTATAATGATTTCCTTCACGTTTCCTTTATTGCAGTTTTTGAAGATACGCGATTTATAAAATTCCATGGACATGTCACACTGCTCCTTACGATTTTGAGGCTCATTTCTATGAAGTTCTGTAAGGCAGTTTAACATAGACTTCGCCTCTTTATTAAAGTCAAAGAATCCTTTCATTAGACGAATTTGACAAGCTTTATCGTAATAAATGGAACTCTGGCATTCATATTCCACAGTATGGCCCCATAAATTTATATAACAATCACCCTTACAATCACTCATACAATTATCTTGTGTTTTAAGTGAACATGCCGATTCGAACATGGATTCATAAACAATAGAATAATTTGATGTAAGGATTAGTTCAGTTTTATTAGCACTTTCAAATGCAAAACACGCGCAAAGGCACAAAATCTGAAGTATTTTTATCCACATTTGAAATATTCCGGGTTCGCAGCTTCAAAGTCAAGTTGAGACTGCGAAACACTTTTTTTTTTTTTTTTTTAAATTATAAAATATATATATTAAATTACAAAATAAATTAAAATGAAGTTTAAAATTAAGATTCTAAAATTCTCTGGGGAATCTAAAATGAAAAAGAAAATGATTGGCCCAACATTTGTTGCTAGGATTGGGGAAAACCCAGAAAAACCCAATCAGACCAAAATGATATTAATGAGTAGTTAGTTGGTTATATTAGTTAGACATGATAATATAGAGGCTTTAATAGTGAGCGGAGAACACTCGAAACTAATCGTAGGGTACAGTCTATTATAATCTGCACACAGAGTACGAAGAGGTTCGTGCAATTCCCAGTTAGTGAAACAACGTTGGAGATATAAAGGATTAAAGTTACGAGTTACTCTAGAAGGTACATTGAATGTTATTTCTTCCAACAAATTCGCCGAGTCTATATGACCGTGCAGTAATTTGTGGATGAACATTACTCCAAGCATAATTCTACGGTTAGTAAGAGAGGGAAGATTGAGTAAGAGAAGTCTACTAGAATACGAAGGCAACTGAATTTCCGAGTTCCAACTCAAGCCGCGTAAAGCAAAAATTAAAAATTGTTTTTGAACCGACTCTATCCTGGCACGATGGGATTCATATTGAGGAGACCACACACATGATCCATATTCAAGAATTGGACTTGAATAAGTTAAATTCACCAGTTCACCAAAGAAAATAAATAGTTAGTACTCTAATCGGCAAGGCGACAAATCTTATACCCTTTTATTAATTCGAAATACGTAACCTATGAAAGAATTAGACCAGTTTTATTTTATGATTGCTCTTTTAAATCTTCATACAGTTTAATACAGGCAGAATAAATAAATAAATATAAACCCTATTCAGCTGTGATCGGCACAGTCTTCGTACTGTTCGTTGAATTTGGCCTTGCGTCAGATTTGTTGGCACATGTAAATGTCCGAGTGTGATTGTATTGATGCAGGGTATAATCACATTGCCGATAGCGTACCTCCGATGGGGATTCCAATATTTATTTAATTACAAATTTGCAGAGCTATTTATTTATTTACTTACGTATTGGTTTACACGAAATGCAGCTTGCAAAATCATTTCTTGATATGCTGTATAAAGTTCACAATTTCTTGAATTTCACTTTTACAAAAAAGGCAGTTTATGAATTGTTCCTCAACTCATGAAAATTGGGATTTCTTTCTATTTCGTAGTTAGTCAAGAGTTCAAGTTCGGCTTCGTAAAATATTTTTTTTCGGATTTGTCCTTTCGATTCGGATTCAATGAATTCAAATACCATTTCAAATCATGACAAATGCATGCGGAACTTTGGGTTGCCATATAACTATTCTGTTAATTCTCCGTTTTTATAGGAAATTAAAGAATTAATATCAATTTTATGGCAATTGCTAAACTGTCAACTGCTCCAAATGGTAGAATTTAACATTTTCCATATGTGCGAGTTGGTGAGCTCAACTTTTCATAGCTAAACAAGTTGGCATAATAAAGAGAGTCCAGTCAATTAGTCGAGCAACAAAATTGGGTACACTCAATTTATGCGCATACAATCAGCAGTTCCAGTTTAGAGATCCCTGTTTATGGCCCCAATTTGAATTTATGCAATGCATTTAAAATACATGCGAAATGCTGTTGCTTTTAATTACCACAAGTTGCTGGAACTGAAACATACACACATACAAATGTCCAGCAAAAATTAGTATTGTCTCTCTGGCATTGTGTATGCTGCTCTTCCATTTGCAAACTTGACTTGCTGATTTCAATTGCAAATTAACTTTCAATGGCAAGAACATTTCTGCTTTCTGCTTTTTGCTTATTGTTTTCTAATCTTCTTGTCTAGTTGAGAGCGACTCACCATGTCTCCTGTATGCTTACATATATGTGTGTTACACACACACACACACACTCACACATGTTCGCCACTTGTCTGCCACAAAAATAAACCAAACTGCAGCTGCTGAGTGGTAACTAGAACTAAGCTACTTCCCTGTTGAGGCGCTTACTCCCTCCCCTGGCCCTTGAACATATCTCTAATTAAAGCGTAATTGTGTTACATTGTGTGAAGTGGGTGCAGCTTACAACACTGTCCAGTCATCTAGTTGCAATGCTTAAAAAAAAAACAATTAAAATTCCCGAATTGTAAGTCACTAAAATTTCATGGTCAATAAACAAATTCAATTTAATTTTTTTGCACGTATGTTTATTTTTTTTCAAAAAAAAAAACCAATAGAGTTTGGTAATTCAATATTCAATTGTATGAACTTTAAATATTCTAACTAATTAGGTTTTTTTTAATCCTTAATCTCTATTCTGAATATATTTAGATTTCATGCAATGTAAGTTGTAGTAGTATTTATTTTGAAAATATTTATTACTATATTTTTTATGCAAACATTTTGACAATGTCTACTACGTTTCAGTTAAGATAAGCTAGTACACTTTAAAACTTATATTCACAAAGACTGACAAAATGCTCTTAATTTATGCTCATAATAAGTCGCAACATACAACGTTTATTTATGTGCGTACGTGTGTGTGTGTGTGTGTGTGTATTTGTGCGTGCATATGTGTGTTTGTCAAGTGGACTAGTAGTTGGAATTAGTGCAGTTGCCACAGCTGCCCGAAGCCTAGCTGCAAACAATAGGACAAACAAGCCAGAGACTGAACACAAAAACCCATGCAGCATCGACATATTTACATACATGGAAAGACGTCGAAAAGCCAACAAACGTGGCCAAGTCACGTTTATCGGCCACAATCGGTATACAAATTGATTCAGTTTGTTAAAGCAGGCGAGAGAGAGCACAGTTTGAAAATCATTGAAATTTAATTTAATCACTTTAATGAAGGAACTGGTAAAAATAAATAATAATACAAATATAATATGAATACAAATATATATAAACAATTTTATATAAGTATTAGAATAAAGGAAATAAATTCAATTGTTGTTTGGTCGAGTTGCAAGTTGCGAGAAAATTACGCATACGCAGTGTCCGCCACGACTTCTGAGTGTTTTTGCTGCCATGAAACATGCTTTAGTCAGTTTGCTCAGCAGCCTATGGCAGATGTGACCATGTGTGAGCATCTGCAAACAAGTATGGACAACGGACAGCAACAAAAGTAGTTGGAAGTTTAACTAAATTGAATAGAGAGCAATATTTAAGGAACAATCTTTAGGTTTGCATTCGATGCTATTAATTAAAAACTCAAGAGATTCTTTACTTACTATTTCTACTTAGACTAGTAAATACCACTATCAGATTCCCAGAAATAATAGCAGGAAAAAATATAATCACACTTGAAATTAATGCTTATATTTACAAATAAATACTCGCAAAACGAAAATGTAAAGTAGAATCTCTGTTTTTAAAATGAATTTCAAATTTCAACTACTCCAATGATATTTCTTATGATTTCTTAGCTCTTAGCCAGCCTATTTCGGATGCAATTTGAAAAGTTTTCCTGGCAAACAAAAATTTTAATTAAATTCTTGAGAATATGACACACACGCCCCGTTGTGCAGAGTACAAATTATTTATGAGCTTTTGTTTTTGTTTGGTTTCTTTTCATTTGGTCAGCTTAATTAAACTTCATTTTGTGGCCATTCATCAACGAGTCAGTTGGACATCTAAATACATTTGTGTGTAAACGTATGTCATTATGGACAGACATGAAAACAATATACTTTCTGGTCCAGACAAATTGCATTGGCGAAAGTGGCTGCTCTCACATATACGAGTATAAATATAGTATAAAGAAGTATCAACGGTCCAGCTTGCAAATGAAACTTGTAATCTTTGGGCATATTAAATAATTTGTAAGAGGAGATCAACAATCAGTTTAAACTGACTCTGAGTCACTTTGCCAGTCATTTGCAATTAGAAGTAAACCAACGTTGAACAATTTCTGAATGCTCCAAATGGAGCCTCGTTCTCCACACAAATGGGCTGATGCATTGGGACCAACAGTAACCTCAATTTCGTTTACAGTTTGTTTGTTTGTTGCCACTTCTTGGTTTCTGTCATGACTATGTGGCCGAAAAACTTCTGACGAATTTTTGTTTTTTATTTTTGGTATCGGTTTTGCCAAATTATTTTCTGTTTTTCTTTTTTGTCGTTTTTTGTTGTTGTTTTTTTTGCAAGCTGTGGGGACTCTGAGGCGTCGTCTGTCAGCTGCCGACATGGGAAATTTTTGTGATTTATATCACAATTTACTGGCATTTGTTACTCGCATTCCATCGGTTGCTTAGTGCTCTTGTTATTGAATTAGATTGTGGTAGAGGTCTACCTTTCTTTAGCATGAATCATAGCTCGTCTGTCGATGATAAATCAACGTGCTAACAAATTCTTTCCTCCGCTTTTGCTTTCATTTTTCGGCTTTTGTTCGCAAATGAAAACGAATACAACAACAACGACAATAATAAGAGCATTTCACGTGTCTTTTGGTTAACAAAACTTTAAGCCTTTTGTTTATTGGAATGGTTCCCCGCTTATTTTTATTTTTTTTATTTTTCCTTTTTTGAAGAGTTATCCATTTGGTTTCATAAATTGCCGGCGCTTTTGTTTTCAAGCATTTCGCTTGAGTTATTTTTAATTTCATGGGTGCAATTTCTCAGTGTCAGTTGTTTGAGCCTGCCTGTCACTGCCAGCGAAAGCGAAAGCAAAGAGAAATGGAGAGAGATGGCAAAGAGGAAGTAGCAAGAATATGGGACTCATTAGCTGGCCATTTTCTTTTGTTTTGTATATAAATATTTCATTATTAAGCCCCTCGAGCTATGCTCCAAAAATCGTACAAATTAAATTAGAGCCGCATCAGTAAATAAGTTGGACTCTTTTATACCCTTTCTAAGGCTATTTATTTAAATATGTTGTGCCTTGTTTGAGCATCATTAAATACGGGCATAAAACATAAAAATTCAAGCTGATATTTCAAAAAATTTAAAGTAAACTGTTTAGTAACTCTATCCTATCCGAATCGTTCTTAATTAGACTTTAAAGCTAAAAGCACATCAATCATTAAAAAGATAAATAAAAAATATTCGGACCCCTCTGACTGAAATAGACACAAAAATTGTGTGCAAATTTTCCAAAGTGTGCGGAAACTCGCAACTTTCGGGCTCTTCTGTTGGCACAATAAGATTTATGGCCCAGTTTTAAGGCCGGGGACACATGTGAGTGCTGCAATTTGTGGCAAAAAGACAACAAACAAAAGCCATCAAAATTCTCCCCCAGAGGCAAACAAATTTCGGTTTCAGTCGCATTTGTCTGACAGATTGTTTAAATTAGCGACATGCACTCAACAAAAAAAAAGTTTATTGATTTTAAACTCGTAGATATGCACTTTGCAAGCTATGTCTGATTTTCCCCACTAAAATCCATTGACAAGCTTTTGATTGATTGGTCCACGTTGACCATAAGAACAAAATGTAACTATCTCAAGATATTTCCGGGTCTCCAGCTGCAATAAAGTGTTTCTGGTAAACAGTTTTCTTCCGTTTATCGGACATTTTATGAGCCCCAAATGGAATTTAGGTAGATAAATGATTTGTAATTACGGACAAAGTGAGTTGAAGAGGCGAGTTTCAATAGAGTTTCACTTGAAGACTCTGTTCCTATAAACTACAAAAGGGTCTAATAAAGAAACAAAATTTTTTTGTAGAAAACCTTTCCAGTTTATTAGTTATTTGATGGAGACAACATAGTATGGTCAGATTTTAAATATAATAATTATCATACACGTATGTATGTGCCAAAACTTTAGTTTTAAAATTACTCCTGTTATTATTCAAGAAAACTTGATCTGCCTACTTATTTATTTATTTATTTATTTATTTAATGTCAACTAAGTACAGTTGGCCAAAATTAATGTAAAAATAAAAGATAAGTATTATTAAATTAATTCAAATTCAATTTAGATTTACCTGAAATGATAAAAAGGTAAAAAATAAAAAATTTGGTGCTCACAAAATTTTTAAAATGATCCAACATTTTTTACAAGGATTGGGAAAAGCCCAGAAAAACGCAATCAGATCAAAAGTATTTGTAGTAACAATAAGTACTAATACAACAATTAGAGTTAGTAAAGCTAGAATATATAGGTAACTAGAAACAGAAATACAGTTGAACTTCCATAGCTCGACCTTCTATACCTCGAATTTCTCTCTAACTCGAGCTAAATGAGTGGCAGTAAAATTAATAAACTTAAGAAAAATAACTCTATAAGTCGAATATCTCCATAACTCAAAACCTTTTCTTTAGATAATTGTGATTCGAGCTAAGGAAGTTCGACTGTATAAGTATCGTATGTACATATATAATAAGTGTATAAGTCTAGATAATCCACCTTTGATCATCGCATTATTTTATGAAAGTTTGACATATTTCACCATCTTTCACCTACTGGTTTCAAATAGTAATGTATAAAAAGTAAAAAAGCTGCAACATTATATTGGCATTTTATTCACATGTGAAATAGATAATTAATTTGAAATATAAAACTAAGTATGTCATACGATTAAAATGAATTATGAATTTTGATAGAAAAGTAAAGAAATGATAAATGCTAGTTTGGCTGCTTTGGGTCTGTTGCTCAGTGCCAAGTGAACACACAGTGTACAATGAGCAAATATATTGTGGCTATCACACATGTCAGGATCATTAGCGGGAAGCCGAGAATAAAGAAATACTTGAAATTGATATTGTAGCCAAATGAGTTGGCCATGCCCGCAGTTACCACATTGGCTGAAGCGCCAATTAACGTTCCATTGCCGCCGAAGCAGCAGCCAAATGAAATGGCCCAAACCAGGGGATGCAGGGGCAAACTGAGTTTGTCGTTCGTCGCCAGATTGATTGTCAGCTTCAGCATCATTTGTGTTATGGGAATGTTGCCGACGAAAGCCGAGGTAATCGCACTGATCCACAGCAATAACAAAATGCTCACACACAATCGCGAATCCTTATCCGCAAGCATGATAAGAGCGATTGTCTGTTTGCTCACCCAGTCGATGAGGCCGATTTCGACAAGGGCCTCCGTTAGGACAAAGAGTGCAGCGAAAAAGATCAAAGTGTCCCACTCCACACCCTCGAGAACCTTATCCACATCCGGTCTGTCCGTCAAAATCAGCAGAAGTAACGCAGCCAAAACTGCTGCCCAACACAGAGTAATTCCCTCCATGTTGGGAAATGAATGGGCCAGGAACATGGTGACCGCAAATCCAAAGGCAATGCAGCACTTGATCAGCAGTATCTTGTCTCGAATTTTGTATTTCATCTTCATGTCATTCAGATTATCATCAAAGTCCTTGTTGGGTGTATTTGTGTTGGCCTCATTTCGTTTCAAACGCTCTTGAAGCTCCGCAATCCTCTTCGTAATATCTCTGTTCTCCTCCTTCATACCCTTGGCCAGTTTCTCCAGTCCCGCTATAGATCGTCGCAGTTGATCAGCTCGGCCAATGAAGATGTACTTACGGGTCATCAAATAGGTCATGAGAAAGCCCAGGAGCATACTAAAAAAAACGCCCGTAAACATGTGCAGCGTAAAATTACCAAAATCGACGCCATTGGCAACAATAAAACTATTGGTCGCAATTATCATGTTGGGGGGATCCCCCACTGGAGTAAGTGCTCCGCCGATATTCGAGAAACACACAATGTTGATGACAACTAACGTGGTCTTCAATCCCACTGCCTCGCACAGTCGTATTGTCACCGGCACCATCATCAGCACCATTGTCACATTGTCCAGGAAAGCGGAGAGAATGCCCGTGGACATGTACAGATAGAATAGGAGCAGCCAAGTGTTGCCCTTTGACAGTCGATACGCAAACAAAGACAGATAATCGAATAGACCCGTATCCGAGAGAATCGCAACCATAATCATCATGCCAAATAGTAACATTAGCGTGTTAATGTCGATCCACGATAGAATTGTCTGAAACGATGGTCGCAATCCCATGACACAGAGTATGCCAATGGCGGTCAGGGAAACCAGAACTCCGGCAAATGCGCGATCTGTTATCTCAAAGGCGATCAAAATATACAGGAACAAAATCAGCAAAACTCCCAGAATTACACCTGTTGTGGAATTCACGGGATTGGCGTCGATTTTCATGGAGACACCAGTCGACTCGGTATGGCGATTCAAAAGTGACACCTGCATTTTAATATTAGAATCATCCGAGGACCTTAAACTTTGCTGCATCAATCTTTTACTCTCTTTATCCAGTTTAAATGATTGTTTCACAGTGGCCGTAGAATATAACTCCGGTACATCGATATAGACACTCCATGTCTTCGATTTCCACAATGTTTCATTAGAATTTGTATCAACAGATTCAAGGTTAATCTCAATATATGGATCGCCATCCGATGCTTGTTTGGGACTAGCTGTTTTTGAAGCATCTATGTTACCCTTCAGCTCCATTATAACAAATTCACCAGTCGGTTGCTCGTCCAATGTTACGACTTGAGTTTTATTGGGACTAAGCGCTACGAGCTTTTCCGTCCGAGAATGTGGCGGTGTAATGATCATAAATACTGTAAAGAATGTCCATACTATTAAAAAGATGGTTATCTTTACAAGCGTGAGTATGCGATTTCGAATGGCACGACGGCGAAGATCCTCATCGGAATACTCCTCTTCCAGCCTAAATGGGTTTTGGAATCCAAGTAGAGCCATTGCAACTTACACAAAAAACAATATTAATTGTACGATCGGAAGACGTAAAATAAAATCAACTAAAAAGAATTCTTTGCTCTGCACTTAGTAAAGTTAATTCGTGGAAAAGTAAAAAATCTTAAATTTGAATAAATATATTTCCCATTACCCTTATAAATTTTGAAGTATGTATGATATTAAAAGCATTCTCGATTTTTTTTTAGGGATACATGCAACACTGAAATTCAAATATATAAAAGAGCGATGTACCATGACCAACAAGGGTAGTATTAATATTATATATTTATAATATTATAATATTTTTTATTCGCAATTTTTAGCTTACATATTATATACATGATGTAACGAAAGTTATAGCTGTTTTACGTTGTGATGGCCAACGCGATTTTAAGTCGTAATAATAAAAAAAATTTTAGCAGGGCTTAAAACCAAACGATAAATTTGGAAAAAATATTGGAAAAATGTTTTATTTTTAATTATTATTTTAAAAATTGCAAATAAAAGTTATGGAGTAACTTTTAAATACAGTTTTAAATGCATGTTTTATTTTTAGTTTTGATTATAAAAATAATAATGATTTCTTAATTTTCTTATTACAAATCATTTTGAAAAGTGATTATTGGTTCTAATGAACATGATTGAATTTAATCTTGCTTTTATTTGTTTTTTTTTTATGTATGAAAACCCGAAATTAACCCTTATAAATGAAACGGTTACTTCGGTTTACAGAGTTTCGGTTTTCAGGTTTCGGTCAAATGGAATTTTTTTTTCGGTTACGGTTTCAGTTACGGTTTTAAATTTCAATCAGTTTTTACCGGCTAAAGACTACGGTTTCGATAAGGGTTTTAATCCCTGATTTTAAGAATACTTGGTTTTATTGCTAATAATTATTATAAAGATTAAAAAAAAAACACTACAATTCCTTTTTGCTTAATACCTCAATATTTTTAAATTAAAAAAATTAAAAACCTTTGTTGTAAACTTTTTGACCAAACTTATAGTACTTTACAACACTCGCAGTTGTAATTTAAATAACGATTTATGAAATTTGTAACAGACTTAAATTGAATTGAAATTGTATCTTTGTTTTAGAATAAAAAAGAGTTTATTTTCTGTTTACTTACAGTTAATTTGGTTAGATTAAAATATCAAGTATTCAAAGTGTGATTTACATAAAGACTACATCATATTATTTGTATATATATATTTTTATGCCCATTGCCAAAGAATTGCCTTTGTCATCCGTTTTTCAATTCGCAGTTGCACATTGTGTTTCTGTATGTATCACCTTCCGATCAATAATCATGTATGTTAAAGCTTTGTATTATCTACTCCTTGGCGCCATCACTTGATGGGTTGTCAGGTTGATGGGTTGTCTGCCGTGGGTCAACGTGGAATGTGGCAGGTCGACATTGGACTCACTGTGGCATACGATTGACATGCTGTGCACTGAGACACATCCGTCAATCGATAGCCCACTGAAGTCAGGTCAACGATGGGAGAAAGGACCATAATCGTCATACGGATTTCAGTGTCAAGGAACAGGAACATATTCAACACGTTACAGGATATGGAGCCAGACAATCAACTGAATTGTGCATAATTAATTCATTAAACGCATTGCCGCTGTTCCATTAATAAAGATCCAATTCAATTGCATATCTTATTTTTTTTTTTCAATATTTAAGTATTTTAGGCAATTCCGTTTCCACTTCCTGTTCTTCGTCTTACCATTTTCAAACATTATTCGTTTCTTTTCATTACAACTTTCGATTTGATTTGGTCATTAAAAAGTTTGCAGCGAAATAATAAAGTTTACCAGGAGGTTCCGCAAAAAGTTTCTTTGGCCAGCTGACAGCAAATGCAAATGGATGGGGCAAAAATTCAGTCTGTCTGTCTGTCTGAGTCTGTTCCTCCTCCTTAAGTATGTCCTAGTGCCATTGAAAGAGTCCATGGGCGATAAGCAGATAAATTGAACCAACGACATCGCAAATAAGCATCGAAGGGAATCCGTATTTAAAAAACTCGAAAAATGTGATTTTATATCCATGTTGATTGGCAATACCAGCTGCTACCACATTGGAGGAGGCGGCAATTAGTGTGCCATTGCCACCAAAGCAGACGCCCATCGAGATGGCCCAAATCAGTGGCAGCAGTGGCAATCGCAAGTCATCATTGCTGCACACCTTGATGGCCAGCTTCAGCATCATTGTCACTATGGGAATGTTGTCCACAAATGCCGAGAATATCGCACTGATCCACATAACCAGCATAATCGCTGCGATCACACGATGCTCATCATCCACGCTAATGATTAGCGAAGTCGTCCAGTCACTCACGACATCGATGAGTCCCATTTCGGAGATGGCCTCGACCAGGACAAAGAGGCCGGCAAAGAAGAGCAAGGTGGACCATTCCACGTGATCCAGCACTGCATCCATGTCCGGTTTATTGGCCAAAATTAAGAGCAGTATCGCCGCCAGCATGGCTGACCAAGCTAACGTAATGCCCTTCATGAAGGGAAATGAGTTCAGTATGAAGAGCAGAATGGCAAATGATAGGGCGATGCAGCATTTGACCAGCAGTGGCTTGTTCTTCAGCTTGTACTTGGCCTCCATCTCGGCCAGCGTTTCAATGAAATTCGATGCGGGCTGTAGGCCAAAGGTTCGCGCATCCTGTTTCCGTCTATATCGTTCCTTGAGCTCTTCGATCCGATTCAAAATGTCACGACGCAACTGCTCCTCGCTGGGCGTGGGCGCATTGAACTTGGCCGCCGTCTTTGTCAGATTCCTGATGGATTCCCGCATCTGATCCTCGCTGCCCGCATGCAATTTAGTTCGAAGCACAAAGTACAGAAAAATCCAAGTAAAAATGATGCTGAAGAAGACGCCAGGCAGCATGTGAACGACGAAGATGGGAAAGTTAACACCTTCGGCAACCACATATTTATTCGTGGCGATAATTACATTGGGGGGATCCCCGACGGGCGTCAGTGCACCACCGATGTTCGAGAAGATCGCCACACAGATGAGAACCGTCGTCGTCCTCAGGCCCATGCACTCGGTCAGCCGAATGATGACGGGCACCATTAGCATGATGATGGTAACATTATCCAGAAAGGCGGACAGTGTCACGGTCAGCATGCACAGGAGGAAGACGAGGAACCAGGGCTGTCCCTTCGACAGGTGATAGGCGAACACGGACATATAGTCGAAGACACCCGTCTCCGCGAGCACGGCCACCATAAGCATCATGCCGAAGAGCAGCATGAGGGTGTCCATGTCAATCCACGATATGATCCGCTCCAGCGATGGTCGTTCACCCAACATGCAGAGCACTCCGATGGACAGTGTGGCTGTCAATAGGGCGGCAAATGTTCGATCCGCAATATCAAAGATGATCAGTGAGTACAGAAAGACGAGTAGAAGCAGCGCATAGATGACACCTTGATTTTCATTGAGAGGATTGGGATTTACAATCGCGGAGAATGCCGTTGGCTTTTCGCCCATATTCAGCAAGGACACGCTTAGGGGAACATCGGATGAACTCCTTGGCTGTAATCCTCTGTCGAGTGCTAAATCCGAATCTGATAACATGAATGATTTCGAGTTGGAGCCATCCACTTTAATGTGCTTTTCTACTTTCGCTATTTCATTCTTATCGGAATCCTCGAGATAGATCTTCCAGTCTTTGGATGACCATAAGGTTTGATTCGCATCGCTATCAAATTTAACCGCACTGACAATGACATAGCTTTGATTCTCCCCAGCCTTTTTGGGCCGAGTTGTGGCTTCTTCGTCGATCTTTCCCTTGAGCACAACACTGATAAATTCACCCTTTGGTTTCGCGGAGAGTTTCAATATCGTTGGTTGATTGGGCTCCATCGACACGACCATCTCATGTTCCTCATACGGCTCGGTAATAATCATAAATACAGAAAAATATAACCATATCGCAACAAATATTGAAATCTTGACAATAACTAAGATACGATGCAGACGTGCACGACGTTTCCGCTGATCTTCAGTTAAATTCTCATTCTCTTCGTGCGTGAAGAATGATCGGCGTGCCTGGGAAGCATGGGCTGCATGTGGGGCCATATGAAGACGAATCTATCAAGTGGAACCAAAACCTAAATATTTATTTCAACTTTACGAGAGTAAGGTAGGTCTATCTTACCTATCAGGCCATAGATTTTAGGTTCGTTCCCTTCTTATTTTTATACTTATGTGTATGTGTTCTTCCAAGTCTTTTGTCTTCCTATATGTTTTATAGCAAAATTAAATAACAATTTTAAATGAATCGAAATAAACATTGGCATAAAAAGTCATTTTTTTATAATTATTCCAAACTTTTAAAACAACAAATACACAATAAAGGAGGCGTTTCGTCCCCATTGAGTGTTCATTGTAATGATGTAAATTTAAACAGTGAATCGAGCTTAATTTCAAAATCTAAAAATAGACAAAAAATTAATCAAATTGTCGATAAATCTCCAATTATTTCAAAATATCGAGTATTCCTAAAAAAAAAAAAAAATAACAGCTATAGGATATACTGGACCGATTTCAACTTAATTTGGTTAGGATGTATAGGACCATCCCGTATACATATTTTGACAGATTAGTTGATCTTGCTCTTGAAACCATGATTTTCGACTGATCGTTGCTATGGCAGCTATGTGATATAATGATCCGATCAAAAATTTAAAACAAACTTGATCTGCGCCAGGTTTCCAGGAACCTACATACCAAATTTGAAGTATCTAGCTCTTATACTGTAGTCCCTGAGATCGATGCGGACAAAAATTTTAATTTGGTTCTTTAATTTATCTTTCATTTAATTGGTATTACTTCAGTCAATCAGAAGATCAATCTGTATACAGGGTATATGCTAGTCAAACAATCCTGTCCGATTTTTTTCCTAGGCTTTTAGGCTGTTTCTGTTTGTAAGGTAAGTTAATAAAATGCAAGTCGACTTGGTTTATAATTGAATCAGCATGCGAAAAGGACGCGAGTTCGGAACTCGTGCAACATGAGTTATGCATGTGGCATGTGGCAACGCTAGGCACGTAATTCATCATCATTTGCTTATGGCCCGAGCACACACACACACACATACACACACCCACACACACACACATACATACATAAGAATGGCAACTGCTGCTGATTCGTTATGAATTACATTTCAATATGCTTCAACGTGTTCATCAATTATTAAAGCGATGCGCTGCAATCCTGGGGAATGGCAGCAAAGTGAGCAGCATTCGGCACAGGTCCTTGGTGAATTCCTTGACTGCTCCTGTTGCTGCCAGTCCGAGCTGCTCCTCCTCCTCCTCCAGCTCATCCTCCTGCCGCTGCACAGGATGCTGAAATGCTGTTGAGAGCGCAGCAGAACGCCGATTGCAATTTCCGTTTGTCACATTTGTCTAAATGGAAATTTATGCAGCTGCCTCGCTTTTGATTCCCAGCAACGATGTCCCCATCACCTGACCCACCTTTGTCCCCCCTCGTTCCTTGTCCGAACCAACTGTCCGGACTGACTGTCTGAATGTCTGTCATTTAATGCTTTATTCACGCTTGGTTGCCTAATGAAAGAGTCATTACACTCATTCATTCGTTCATTCGTTTATTCATTCGCCTGTTCGTTGATTCATTCATGAGTACAGGCGCGTGTCTTTTGTTTTTGCCTTTGCGCTTACTTAATTAATTGATTTTCATTGAGACTAACGCGAGCCTAGGACGCATTAATCATACGCCCTGTTAGCCCAGCACCAATCACCACATTTCCAATTTACCGTGTGCACATAAAAAAATATATATGCATACTATATATCTTTATATTTTTCCTTATTAAAACAGTTTACAAATTTTCGAAAGTTTCCATAAAAGCTTTTTGCGATTTTCTCCATGTTTTTTTTTTATTTTTTATTTACGCTTCAGTTGCAGGCAAGAAAACAAACTGTAATCCTTGCATCACACGGAAAAGTTGATGAGCCACTTGACAAAGAGTGTCTTGACTTTAGCATTAAATTTATTGTAGATTTAGTGGGGATTTATATGTATTTAATTATATTTATATCTATAAAAGAGCAACGGACAGACAAAGGGGCAGATTTAAACAGGTTTGGCTTCTTATATTGATTATATTATTATTTTAGTTATTATTCAGCATTTTATTTATTATATTATTATGGAAAACATGATTTAATAATTATGTTAAAGAGTAACAACCCGTCGGTGTGCAGTACTTTTAAATCTTAATGCAATGTTTTGCCACAACCAAAACTTTTTTAATTAATGGGTGAGCACAAAGTGAGTTGCATCAATAACATAATCATTACAATAGATTTAACAAATTTAATTAAATTCACTATGCAACTGACAATAAGAATATAAACTATAGATAAATTTATACCTACTCTTACAAATTGTATGCTGAACATGGTCACAATAAGATTTTATATATTAAATACGCCTGATTTATGTCAGCAAAGAAATAACATATGTACAATCTGTATGTGATTATACATGTATTATGTATGTATGTATATATGTATGTGCCAAATATACAGATTATTCAATATCTGGGCGAAGCAACTTAGTGAGCATTGTAAGTGCAATGTTGGGGCAGCTGCCAACTCGGATTAAAATGAATCAATTAAAGCAGCTTTTTGGCCATGGCTTTGGCTCTGACATTTGAGGCTTAGTGGTTTATCGTTGCTGGCTAAAAACGCCAGCTAGTGACATTTTGGACAGTTTTATTGTGGCCCATTTATCGCCAACTTACTGTATTCCACAAAGCCTGAATTTCGTAGATAACATTTAGTATTAAATAATATGTAGTTTAAACTGCGGCTGAACCACTAAATTAATTGCTCTGAAAGTATAGATAATGTTTCAAATTTTATACTGATGCACATTTTTATTGCCTTTTATGTATTGATAAAATAAGTTTGGTTTAAATATATGAGGTTTTTTTTTTGTTTAATATCATTAATTTTGGAAAGCAAATAAAACATATCTCATGCTTAGTAACTCTTAGCTGTTCAATAATATATTATAAAGCGAAACGAAGCCGAACTTTAACTCTTAACTAACTAAAAAATTAAACGAATTCGAATATTAAGAAATGATTTTGCAAGATGGTTTTTGTGTAAACCAATACGTAAGTAAATAAATAAATAAAGTTCTGCGCATTTGTAATAAATGAAATATTGGAATTTCCATCAGAGGTATGTATGCTATCGGCAATGTAATTATACCCTGCAACAATACAATCACATTGTATGGACGCTAGGCTAAACTCAATAAGCAGTTTGAAGGCTGTGTCGATCACAGCTGAATAGGGTATATTTTTATTTATTCATCATTAAATTAATTTGGTCTTAAATATACCTTAAACTTACCAAAAAACAAACCATGTCTTATTCTTGCAATTGTTGTAATACATTCATAGGTTACGTTCGTATTGCGAATTACTCAATAAAACGGTATTAAATTCTTCGGTGAGCTCGAGATCTTAATTTGTCTCAAAGTTTCGCAGTCTCAACTTGACTTTGAAGGCGCGAACCCGGAATTAATGTCCAAATATTTCAAATGCGGATAAAAATACTTCAAATTTAGTTCTGTTCTAAATATAATTGAATATGTTAATTTATTTTGATATTCAAACGAGATATCATTGATGCTAAAGATGTAAATAAATGTAAGGTACACGCGTACATGTTAAATGCATGGATATGTACATCAATTGTAAATGCAGGGGGCCATCTCTTTAAGTGGCGATCAGATCGAGAGTGATAGAGAGAGAGAGAGACGTCTATTGAACTACCGCTCGACCGGCGTAACCTGTGTTGAACCCAGATCTGAACTGGAGTGATCTTAGCTTTTTATCGGCCTGAACGCGGAAAGCCAGCATACAGCTCTGCAAGAAGAGAGAGAAAGAGAGGTGGTGAAAAAGAGGAAAAGAAGATCAAGTTATATAACTGCCAATGCAATGCTAATTATAATCATTTCTTACCATTGTAAAGCAGAACGTAATCATAAAGACAAAAAACGAGCTAATGAGCAAAGCGCCACGGCAATGTTGCGTCAAATCGATCAAGAGTCCCATCTTTTTATCAACCTGTCCCGGCATTATAACGGTGTACTCAATGTTCTCTTTGAATCGCTTGAACTCTGATCCAGTTGAGGTGTTGTTCACACTGTACGGTCGCTGTTGCATCATTGAAGTTGTTGATCTTGATGTCGTTGATTCGATTTGACGCCGCCGACGGCCATGACCAGAGGGCTCATATAGATCCACACAGAAGTCAGGTGTACAATCGGCCATGTCGATGCACGCCTTGATCTGCGAGTGTATCCAAAGTGTGGCCTTCTCCTTCATGGAGCTCAAAAGAAATGCCTCAAAGTCGAGGAACACTTCGTTGGGTCTGTCGCGATATTTGGCCGGTTGATGTGGTATGATGGTGGCCAGCTCTCGATTGCGACATCCATGATGCACCAGAGACACAGCACCATGAGCATGCGGATTCTCTAAAGTAAGATACAGATTCTAGGAAATATTTCTTTGTTTTTGTAAATTATAATAATAATGAAATGTACCTGGATCTGGTGACACTGTAACCTCCATTAATTTAACATATTTCCAGACCGATTGACTGATACGTGCCCGCAGTTGGAGTTTGGTTCCCAGTGGAACCGCCTGATCCACGGTTTGTTCACTGGCCACTGATGAGGGCGGATCATTCGATGAACTAACTGGATTGTTGGTACCGCTAACGCGTGCTATGGGAGGCGCCTCCTTATAAAGTGCCACCTCGTATTCCAATCTATTTGGCATCTCCTCAACGACACCGGATACCCGAGCTCCATGGGGACTGACAAAGAAATCGATTTTAAAAAATATAGTCTTATAATATATACTTATACTACCACTAATAACTACTACTAATACTTTTTGATCTAATTGGGTATCTGGGTTTTCCCATACCAAGCAACAAATGTTGCATCATTTAATACTTTTTTGAACATCCCCAGATTTTTACATATTTGGTTTTTCATTTCTTTTTTATCCTTTCAGTTAAAATTCATATTTTTATATCATTTATATTAATTAAATAATTGGCGTTAAATAAACTAAACTCAAACTCACAATGAACCAGCGAATCCAGCTGCTTTATTCTCAATGATAGTTGGCTCCGGTGGCTTGCACATAATGATTAGCTCCTGATCCGACTGCATCACCACGCCCGGGAATTGAGGAAACCAAATCCGCACATGAACAAATCCCTTTATATAAACGTGGATTATGATGTGATAAAAATATTCTTCTCATATAATTACTTACATTCCGCTTAAGAACCCCACATCGTGTAAAATCGTTAATTCTCAGGCTATATGTTCGTTCATCAACATCGCTGGTGTCCCTCGATATAGCACAATGGGGATTTAAGTCTTTGACACCGTTACGATCGTCAGCAAACATGGGAACCCCCTTAAATCCAACTGGTCTCTTCAGCGTTGCCGTTATAAGGTCTTCAATATCGGAACCCAAATTGGAAAATGTACACTGAACATCGGCAACTGTTCAATAATAAATTGTTCAGAATCTTAACTTTTTAATTGCATTTTCTTTTACACTTACCTTCATAATCTTGAGCATAGCAATAAATTGGAAAAATCTATCGAAAAATATATAGTGATTTGTATGATTAACAAATTAAGAACCAAATGAAAAATTCTCTTTGGATATTTCAAGTTCAAAATATTTTGAAAATAATAATCACTAAAACACTTACGAACAATACACAAATTTTTAAATGAATAAAGATGTGCATTTTTTAATGTAATATTCTCATGTAATTTATTTAAATTAGAATAAAGTTTATCAATTAGCCGTATTAATCATGCACGTTTTACGAAAGCGGGACACTCTTTAATATTCGAATCGCGCTTGAAATCACATCCAATCGGGTTGAAAGAAAATTGCAGAATGAAACTGCAGTTGGCAGTTGGGCCGATGCAATTACCTTGATCTTGGCTGCGTGAATTCTAGTGCAATACACATACAAAATAAACATAGATAGATAGCATATGTGTTAGCCAACACATGTTGGCCAAAACGTTTGTATTTTCAGCAGCAATGAGCGTAATAAATACACTCTCATGTATTTGCAATCAGTCTATCAACGTACAGTGGTGGCCGAACTGTTGGCACACCTCAACAAAATAACAGCGAAATTAAGCTTCGTACCATCAGCATTAGTGTGCTGTTCTTCAAGAAAAATTGCTCGATACGCTAAAAGCGATAGTCAGTTAATAACAAACGATTCTCTGACAACAACAGAAAACTCAAAATGTTTACTTTTACCAGCAGCCTATTAAAGTTGGCGCCGATAGTAAATAGCAACAAAATCATTTTAGGCATGGCGCGCAATTTGAATTACAAATGAACAATTGTTGAGTTTGAGCAAAAAATATATATTAATAATTACACATTTTAAATTGCATCTAATGGCAAAAGGTGTGTCTAATGATAATACAAACAAATTTCTATTTCAAAGTACATAATTGTGTAAGGACAACGAACGAAATGAGCGAACAAAACAACTGAACGTCTGAACTATTTGACCTACAATCACGAACTTAACTCGTTTGTTCACTTTGTTGAATTGTTCGATTGAACTTAATCTGAACGATTTGATACAACTCTACAATAGTTTTATTTTACTCGCATCGCAGACGTATTTTTGCTTATGAAATACTTAAATTTAAACAAAGCAGTATTTGGAAACATTTTGTCGTTCAAGCAATGATTTGTAGTGCCTAGGATAAAAAAACATCTCGGCCTCACAAAAAACAGCTGTTTTGCGTATTATTGCGATTCAGTTTGATAAACAGTAAACACCAGTCAGTGGGTATCATGCTGAGGAACGCCGGCAGTGTATTATTTCGAAACCTATCCGTAAGTTGCTATATCTGATCCTCCTTATTTGATAATTGAATAAATTTGATGCATTTCGTTACTAGGCAAAATGCGGTACTCATGCGTCATCGGTGAGGGGCATCAATTTAATACCCATGGTTGTCGAGCAAACGGGACGAGGAGAACGCGCCTACGATATATTCTCTCGTCTTCTAAAAGAGCGTATCATATGCTTGATGGGGAACATTACTGATGATATCAGTTCGACGGTGGTTGCCCAACTGCTATTCCTTCAGTCGGAGAATGTCAATAAGCCCATTCACTTGTACATCAATTCGCCTGGTGGCGTGGTAACTGCTGGTCTAGCTATCTATGATACGATGCAGTACGTGAAGCCGCCCATTGCAACCTGGTGCGTTGGTCAAGCATGCTCAATGGGCTCACTTCTGTTGGCAGCAGGCGCACCTGGAATGCGTTACTCTCTGCCAAATGCACGGATCATGATACACCAACCATCGGGAGGCGCCCAAGTAAATTAGATGCAAATAGAGTACAACCTCAAATACGCAATTATCTCTTGAATCATTACAGGGTCAAGCAACAGACATACTTATACATGCGGAGGAAATCATCAAAATAAAACGTCAACTGACGTCCATATATGTGAAGCATGCGAAAAATGATTATGATCAGATGTGCGCTCGTATGGAGCGTGACCACTTCATGACCCCTGAAGAGGCTAAGGTCCTAGGCATCATTGATCATGTGCTTGAGCATCCACCAGAGACGGTTTCGGACAGCGGACCCACATCCGATGACAGCCAACCGACAGGCAAGATGAGGTCCGAGGATGAACCCGAAAAAGAAAAGAAACGGTCGAAACAGAGAAGTTAAAAAAAATGTACAACATTCGACAATTTGTATGATACAACAGATATCTCCTGGCTTTAAAATTGTAAAACGTATAAATAGTTTAAATTCATAAATAGTTCAATCAATCAAAATTTCAAGGTTCTGTTTTCATGAAAAAACTTTATTTCAAATGCTATTCATTTCATACTAGGCAATACAATCAATAAAACGCCTGTAAATATACACGCACAAATTATAACATTTCCATTGAGAATCCAAAGTGTTGGGATGATGTTCCACAGTCTTGAGACGATGTCAGTGCATATTTAGTTATCCGTTTTTGTTGAAATGCTTGTGATAAGCGAAGTACTTGTAATAAAATCTGCATTTATTGCTTAGTTACAAAACTAATGGCTGTATCAGAAAGTAGATACATTTTGTTGTTGTGTTCACACATTCTTATTACATTATTATCAATAAAATTATAACTCATAGAACAGCTCTGATTTAACACACAAATTTAAGTCTGGTCCATGGCAATAATGTCTGAGTTGCCAGTTATGGAATCCTTCTGCACATATTCATAGATTTTACACAGTTCCGGAGTTTCCTTAATTGACTTTAAGAAGTCTACTAACTGCTGATTTTTATCTACAAGAAAATGTTATTTTATTTTAATTTCAATTCAAAATACATTTGTAAATATACTCACTTGCTTTGGGTATTTGCGAGAGCGCAGATACGGCTCGCAGAGCAGAACGCTTCAGTTCATCTTGTTTCTCGTACTCCTGCTTAACGGAATTGGCCTTTACCTTGTGTGTGCACGTATCGCGTAGTTGTTGAACAAACTGATCCAATCCTATTAAAAGAAATTTGTCAGATATTTATGCTGATGGAAATACAAATTGGTTTGCATACTTAGCAAAACTTTATCGGGGCAGAGTACGGCCAATCGTGCTGTCATTAGGTACGTCAGCATTTTGATGTCATAATGATCACATAGGCCAGCCTGTACGTGATCCATGAATTGCATAACGTCCACCCGTTCCAGGCCCTGTTCGAGCAGTGTATACATGCATTCGAATGCCGCTTTTCGTATGTCGAGACCATCATCGACCGTGTGCTTAAACGGTCCCATTTCCACTTCGCGTATAAGCTCGCTCTTCACCTTCGTCTCCGAATATAGCCATGGCAATAGCGTTGGCAGCAGGTCACGTACCAAGCTCGGCTTGTTGTGTACAGCCGAATTAAATGCAACGAGAGCGACGCGACGCACCTGCGGCTCTGGATCACGCAGTGCGAATAGAAACTCGCCAATGCTTTGCTTGAGCAACAAATCAATTGGTTGCGGTTGATCAGAGATTGTGAATTTCACCGAGGACACAACAACGGTGCGCATTGTGGCGCTCTCCGAGCGCAGAGCTTGCTGTAATTGAGGCAACAGCTCTTCGGGATTGACGAGCACTAGTTTTCCGAGACATTCGGCCACCACGTTGCGTGATCCTTCCTCTGAGCACTCGCAGTGCTTGAAGAGTTGCGTCCATATCGATGGCACTGATGGCAGCAATTGGGCCAGACCATTTGGTGTCACCGATAGCGATGATATGACCTCCTTCAACGAATGCAGCAACAGATACTGACGCTTCGGCTGTGCCTCGATTTCCTTTAGAATCAGGGGCAAATATGTTTGCAGGCTGCCCACAGATACAGCACCGAGAGCATGAGAAGCAGCTGCCTTAACATCCTCCGATGTGGCGCCAAAGCATTCAATGATTGTCTGTGGCAGCACCTGAATAGAGCTTAGATCAAAGTGTCTGCCAATTTCGCCAATGGTAAGCAAACAAAAGATTATTTGTGTATCTTTGTTGTCGCGTTTCTGCAGCTCGGCCATCAGTTGAGTGGCCAGGGGAGTCGCCACCTGTGGGCATTGCTGGGTTAAGGCCGCAATGCACTTGGCCGACGAATGATATGCCTGCTTATGCAGCTGCAGTTGCTCGCTGGGATTCTTGCCTGCAGGATCGCTGCCAGTTAAAACTGGCTCCATTAGCTTGGACACCAACGAATGATAGTCCAATCCAGGCAATTGAGCCTGCACCAAAGCCTGGAATAGCTCCAAAGTGCACTGCAATGCGCTGCCCTGAAATATACATTTAATTAATAACAAGAAATGGGTTTAATTTCAATTTGAAATCTTTTTGATGGCTTACCTGCAACAATGGCGAGCGAACCAATAACAACACAGATGGCAAAAATTTCTCATGGATGCCAACCAGTGCCTGAGGCTGTCGTCGAGCTGTTGTACTTAATAGAGTTAATGAGTATTGAGCGACATGGAGATCGGAATCCGAGATGAGGCCAGGAATTTCCACAATAGCTGACTGCAACACATTGGGTTCAAAGTTCGAGGAATAGTTGATCACAATCTTGTTGATGAGGTCCAATGAGTGCAGTTTCAAAGCACGATGATTCTTACGCAAGAATGTGCCCAAAACGGGCAGCACCTCATGCAGAATGGGCGACAGATCGATACGCAATGGCGATGCTGCAATCATGGTCAGTGCTTTCACGCTGCTCAGCCGAGTCACTTCGTTCTTCAAGCGTTCCATAAAGATGGGCAGACATATGGCCAATTCGTTCTTGAGCAGATCACCCATATTGGCTATAATTTGGCCCATACAGGCAATGGCGCGTTCCTTCACCTCCTGATCGACATCGGTCACCTTCAGTTTCTGCAAGGTGCACGCGTAAACCTGGCCAACAAATGGCGTCACATCGAAATCGGATTTGATGGCATTCACGCCCAATGGACGCACAACTTTAACGAGCTGCTGCAGTACCAAAAGCGCTTCCGTTGCAATCTTGTAGAATGGATCAAACACCGAGGTCACGACCAGCGGCACCAGCAACGGTATGTGAGGATGGAAAACTTGCGGCTGATGGCCCTGCAGCAATGAGCAGAGGAAACCCAGTGATTCAATCTTCATGTTGCTTGTGGAGCTCTTGTCATTCAACGAATAGCTTATGCCGGGCACAATACTGTCCAGATGTGGTCCCAGAGCGCCTGGTAGAGAGTTCAACAGCTCACGGAGCAGTAGGAAACAATCCTGGCGTGTTTTCATCGATTTCTCACGCATCAATGGCTGTATGGATTTAATTATTTGCGGCAGCTGCTCGATTAGCAACAGAGTTGGTCCAGATATTTGATCCATGGAGTCGGGATCATGCGCCAAATCATCAGCTGGACGCGTGTTTCTCAGCAATGCAACATATGCATGAAATATATCAGATTTAACGTTCTCCTCACGCTCCTTGAAGCGTGCAATCAATGCAGGACTCAGCGTGCGATAGAATTCCTCAATTAGCTCCTGACGCGTGGCAATCAGAACCTCCAGACATTTGGCGGCAGCACGCCTTACTTTCCAGCTCATATCATCATCATCGCTATATTCCTCGCTGTCCACGTACTCATCCTCCTCGGTGTCCATGGCAATGCCAGTGTCGCCGTCATCGGCCTCATAATTGTAGTTGGGATCGTATGTCACATATTTAAGGCATAGCTCGAGAATCTAATAAAAATAAATGCATTTAATTAAAAACAGCAACTTAAAATAAATAGTATAAATAAATGCAAGTGAATTGGTCAATGACCGATTCAAATATATTTAGATTAATTATTGTTTATAAATAGATTAAACTAGAACAAAATTTTAAAATAAATCGAAAGCTATAGTCAAGACACCGACTATGACATACCCGATACACAATTTAAATAAATCTTAATTTTTACTATTATTTTTAAACTGCAGCTATGAATAGCAATATAGAAATAAAAGTGAATGTTAAACACCAAAAATATCGATGATTCTATATACTAATGTCGAAAAATATTACTCAGAATACGAAAACTCGGAAAATTAGGTATCCAAAATTAGGAATCGAAAAACTAGGGATTAACAAACAAAAACTAACAAAAATAAGGAAAAGCCAAAATCATATTTTCCCAATTTTTTTTTCTTAATTTTTTTTTCTCATAATTTTTGTACTTTTAATATTTTTCTTAGTTTGGATTCCTAAAATTTTATTCTTTTCTTTTTCTTCTTTTTTAAAATACTTTAAAAAAGTTTTGGAATTCGTTTGGGGTATCAAGATCGATATATAATATAGCTTATATCTGAAATACTGTAGGCCTAAAAGATTTCTGAGATTTGCGAGGACTGAAGAATGGTTGTTGATGCTGATCAGGAATATATGAACTTAAGACGATCGGAGATGCCTTCGTCTGCCTGTTACATACACTTTAGCTAGCTTATACTTTTTGAATTATAAGTGAAATAAAATCATCTGAGTTTATATATTACCATCGGAATGTGTGGATTTATAGCGTCCGGGCAACGCAACACGAATGCCTCACAGGCCTGCAGGCAAAATTCACGCAGCTCATCATCATCCCGCTGGCTGTATTGCTTGAGCAGCAGCATGGAGCGATCGATATGGTTACAGAGACGATGTCCAGCCTGACGACTATAAAAGAAGAAACAATTAAAAATAAAGCACCGAGAGAAGCGCAACAATTGCCAATTACCAAATGGAAGCCAAGCACTGAATGTAAGTGCGAATTGCACCAGGATTTTGTGGATTTTCGAGACCCTCCAGCAAATGATCGACGACACCATTATAGGCATTGCTATTCGCTTGGATCAGTAGAACGGACAGCGCGACAATCGTGCGTTTGCGAACAGCCTGGCGAGGCGACGCCAGCTGGGGCATAAGTGCCTTTAGGATAGTGCTGTGAAATGGTACCAGAAACTCGCCAAAGCGAGACAACAAATCCGACAATATGTCCAGAGACTCCAATTTAACCGAAACATCTTCCTGCAAGAAGGGAATTACGTGTTACTTCAGGGATCGATTGGGCGTATAATGAGTGTGGTTAGGTCGCACCTTTTCAATGGCAATACTCAATTTACCAGTTATGCGCTGACAGACGTTGGGCGCAAGTGAATTGGATGATTGTGGCAGCTCGGCAATTACGGTCTTCAGGCCAATGCTTGAGATGTCGCGCAGTTGTTCCACATTCGACATCATGTTGCCACATAGCGAGTCCACAATCGTCTCCACTTGATTCTCTTTCACTTTATTGACCAACGGGCCGAGACACTTCACTGCCAGATTCTGCACTTCACCGTTTTTGTCCTCAAGCAGTTTTAGAACCATGCGTACCACCTTTTTCTCCGATTCGTCATCCAGTATAATACTGTCTTTTTGCAATTCAGTCATTAAATCATTTGTTGCCATGAATCGAAAATCTTTGTCCGTCGACGTCATCTGTAAACCAACAATATTACAATGTTAATCTTTCTTACCTTACTGTTTTTCTTACTTATTTTCTATACATACTTTTTCCAGCAAATTTGCTATTTGATGATATTGATGCGACGCCATGATCCTATCCTATGTATGGGTGAGCGGTATGTATATAAATATATCAAATTTTGTACACGATTGCCGATTTTATGATTTTGTGACCGCCGCACAAATTCCTTATGTCTTAGACAATGAAAATGCTCTTTAATTTTTTTTTCCGGCACAAAATTCTGCGTGTTGAAACTGGAACTGGAAAATGCACAACAGAGTTGTATCGAATCGTTCAGAATAGGCTCAATCGAACTAGCTACTCCACAAAGTGAACGATGTTTGTTCGTTTCGTTCGCAAGTTCAAGTTCACTGTGGTGAACTAAAGACTTTTCACATCATCTTTGTTCAGACTTTTTATAAAAAATTAGTTGGCTTTTATTACATTTTGCCCATGCCTTGATTTTCCTAAATTCCTGTAATTTTTCTTCAAGGTAACGATGAATGTGAGCCGCGGACAACCATACCTTTTGAAAAACAGGGTCGGTCAAAGATCTACTTAAAAGCGAAATAGAAGAATCTTTTATACCTTGACATTTCATTAATTTTAAAGCTAGATTTTAAAGTTAAACACTTTAATTACGCGCCAAGTCCAGTAAAGAATCGTTAAGAGTAAGTTCGATGAACTAGTTACCAAAGTGAACGAGCGAACTAAATCTCGAATTCCTCAGATCGCTCGCTCATTTGAGTTGTGACGTCACAAGAATACTTTTACAGCAAAACCATAGGGGGCGTATTTGTATTTCGCAATTTAAACAATAGGTGGCGCCAGATCTTTCATTCGATAGGTTTATTCGATGGGTTATTTTGTTTTTAACAGTTTAAAATGCAGTTTATTCAAAATTATAAAATTTAACAAATTCAGCAGATTTAAATATCAAGAATATTAAAGTTTTATTTAAAGCATAGCCGTAATGAATCCAATTGAATATCAAAAATTTCACATTTACATATGAAACATTTCATAATATTTCCTGGCCAAAAAGCCTTTGCGAAATAATAATCATAAGTTGAATACCCAACTTGCTTCATTACAACCATTTTTTAAAGCGTAACCTCGATAAACTCGACATTATCAGACAATATTGCAGCCGACTTATCCGTTTCTTCAAGTTTACCAACAATAAAGGCTTTTTGTGCTCCATTCGTAACAGTCTCAAACTCTTGGCAAAATTGTTCAGCTGCTTCCGGCGATAGGCAAATGAGGAGTCCACCAGAAGTCTCAACAGCTCTGCCAGCGGTTAGCTTTGTATGTTGACCAACCAATTGGCCAATCTTTAGTACATTTTTAATGATTGGCAGAGTGTGAAATTTAAACAAAAGCTGCTGCTTCTGAAATTCGGCCAGGTTCTTGGCGTGACCCAATAAACCAAATCCAGTTACATCCGTTGCAGCGTGTGCTTCATATTTGTGCATTAAAAGAGCGGCTAAAAAAAGGGAAAAGTTCTTGTTAATAGGGGAGTTGCGGAATATATAAGATATTCTCACCATTGCGGTTTAGATATGTCATTGATTTAATTGCAATTTGAAATGTTTCCTCTATATCATCATCACTTAATGCTGTTACAATCGATTGATATTTCTCATTCTTCTCCTTTTGCCAAATGTACGAACTTGTTGCCAACTGCGTTCCAAGTGGTTTCGTTAGCACTAAAACATCGCCAGCTCGTCCGTTCGATGGTCTGCATAAATTAAAGGTTGTTAAATTAATTGAATTACTTACTAAACATTAACTTACAATATGATGTTCTGTTTTCGACAAACGGCAGTGGCGATGCCTCCGATAATGCACCAGGGATTGACGATAACACTCTTGATCGTCACATTGCCATAGCATCCACTGTCTTTCGTGGCTCTTTGGAAGCCTTTCATTATCAATGGTACCACAATATCCCGCTGCTTGTCCGTTAGATTCGTTGGCGAGCTTATGAGCATCTCCACTTTATCAAGATCAGTAACTCCCACGGCGTACACATCACTTAATACATTGGCCAGGGCAATGCGTCCCATTGTCTCGGGATCATCGACAAGTGGATAGAAGAAGTCAACAGTCTGTACCAATGAGTATTCCTTGTGCCGAGAGAGAGGTATAACCGCGCAGTCCATTCCAGATCCTGCAAATAATAAAATAGAATCATGTAAAAAACATGGTACATATTTGCATTGTCACAAAAATTCACTTATTTATCATTTTTTTTTTTTTTTTATATTTATTTGTTTACTTGTTTTTTGTACAATAAAAAACCATCATCAAAAAAATAAGTATAAATTAATAAGTGGTCAAAAAAATTACTGAACTAGCTGTATATGTACATATGTATGTATGTATGTGTTTGCATCGTGATAAGAAACATGTTAAGCACATGTCATATTTTTTTGATAATTTGCTCTCATTTATGGGGTCAACAAGAATCAAGGTTAACTAATTCGCGTAGAATGATATTAATTGGTTTAAAAACAACGTATGTCGATAACTTACCAATATAGTCGTCATTGTTTTTAGGTGCATTACTAACAATTTCTGTTCCCCTGAGATACTGCAGAAGTTTCTCTTCGGGGACTTTACAGCCTCACCCTCGCAGGGTGGAGAACGTTGTTAGTCGAAAGTCGGCCTCCAGGCCATGCTCTTCAGGTTGGAACATATTCCAATTAAATTCAATCTATATTTTACAAAAGTCAACAAAAATCAGCAATATTTCCGGTCAACTAAAAAAAACATATGTTCTTGCCAGTGTTAACAGGTTGCTGTTCTGTTGTTAACAGCTGTTAAATGCTTTCTAGCTATCGATATTTCTTAATATAAGACTTTCGATAAATAGCTAATCGATATTTCATGAACATCGCATTAAATCGAAATACGGTATTCCCGCTTTGAGCCATCGATAGTTTTTAAGTCGATGCCCGAACTCGCTTGATCGATACATTATGTTGCGTTAATCGACGACGTTGATGTTAACATACAAATGTTAGACGTTAACATTAACATTTAATTTGTTGTTGGAATTTGAGCGGTTCGGTCGCGTCGGTTTGCTGCGGATGAAAATGTTGAGGCAATATTGTTGCAAACATTAAAGACACACGCGTTGGACACTCGCTTTAACTAGTTTTAGGTACACTACGCAAGTTGCTTGTGCAAAAAATAAGAGGCAAAACGAAAAACATCAAAAAAAAAGAGAAGCAACAGGTCGCTGCCCGTTTTGCGTCTGCGTTTGTGTCTCTCGAAAAGGGCAGGCAGGAAAATTCAAGCCAATAAAAGATACATACAGAAAGCCGAAGTGCGCGAAAATAGTGTTTGTCTACATTCATATGTGTGTGTGTGTGGTGTGCGAGTTTATTTTGTGTTGCAATAAACAAACAAACAAAACTTGAATGTTATTGCCTTCAAATTGTGTGAAAATTTGCTGTTATTTAAACAATTAGTCGCGGATACGCGCCGCGTTTTGCATTGGAATGCGGCAGCAGCAGCGACGCGCATGCGTCTGCAAATATTTGTTGTTTTCGTTGCTGTCGCGGCCGTAGAACTGCGCAATTTTACACGCTAATTGCGGCGTCTCCTTGTGTGTGTGTGACTAGTGCGATCTGTCTCTGGACTTTGTCAACGTCTCCTGCAGGCTGCATCTGATCAACCTCCACGCGAAAAAGCTTCCTCTCTGCACAACAAACAACACAAAGAGAAATATAAGAGGATCAACATCACATGTAGGTAAGTCTCCCCACACCATCTCTCTCTCTCTCCATCTTTTGGAGAGTGCGCTCTGACAAGACCGCCCACTTGCCTGCCGTATTCATAAGGCAAACAAAATTAACTCATAGACCGGGGATAACAACATGCTCTGTCCCGCTCTCGCACTCGCTCCCTTTTCAGCTACCTTCGCACAAATTGCTCTATTCTGGCGCACTGTGACGCCCACTTGGCAGCAGCGTTGGGCGCGCCCACTGTTTTTGATTTTTTTTCCTTTAGTTTTCTTTGAGACAAGACACAACAATAAACAGTCAGCGATATCAAACCCATTTTCCACTTATCTTGACAACAATAAAATCTAAGTAAAAATCAATTTTCAAAACAAGCAGGACACAAGAGACAAACACACGCACAATGAAGAAGAAGTAGAAGAAGAGAAGATTCTTAACAGTCGGAAAAGGGTCAACCTTAAAAATGACAATAACATCAATTTTGAGGCATTTATATGCGCCAATAAATTTCACAGTGAAACAAGAGACTGCAACAACAACAGGAAGATCAGCAGCAGCAGCAGAAAAAGATGCACGACAACGGCTCAACAATAAGAGAGAAGATCAAACAAAAAAGTGCAGTCGCTGCCGACGCTGCTGCTTTCGTTGTTGTTGTTCGTATGCAACAGGTAAAACCGATTGAGCGGCCAACAACAAACAGTGCAGCATTTCGAAATGTAATGTGCAGCAAATCAATACGAAAATGCATGCAGTGAAAGAGCAAAAGAGTGAGCGCAAGAAACAGAGAGAGAGAGCGGGAACGAGAGAGCGACTGAGTGTGCCCAGCAAGGGGGAGAGCTGGCAACCTGTTGCGACGCCGGCTGCTGTTAGAAATATGTTAAGTCAATTTCGTGTATCGGTAAACTGTAACTAATGCCAAAACAGCAGACAGCTAATAAAACAGCAACAGCAACAACAACAGTTATGCAAAGTTCGTTGCACGATCGCTTCTTTTTTTTGTCAATGAAATTGCTTTGGGCGCAACAAGAAAACTTTCTTTTCCTTTTGGGCTTATCACGCAGCATCGCAGCATGCGTACGTCGACTGCGCTGCCGCCGCCGCCGCTGCTCTGGTCTGTTTTCTTCTGCAGCGTATCGCTTTATTTTTTTATTTCTTTTATAATTGGGCGGCCTTTTAGTTTTTACGCGACTGCCGCATATCAGCTTCATGGTCCATTAAGACAATTTAGGTTGTCTCTTGTGCCGCTCCCAGTTAACACTGCGTGGGAAGCTTGGAATGTGCTCCAGTGTGTGTTTGTGTGTGTGTATGTATGTTGCTGCTGTCATCTTTGGTCCCATCTTTGATTTCCTCCAATTGAGCGTTCAACTTGCTGCAACAAGTGTCCCAGTTTATGGCCACTGCTGGCAACTAGAACTAGTTTAACTTTCCTGTCCAGTCACCGCCTCTGCCGCCACGCTCTTTTCTTTAGACTTTCAGTTATTTTCTTACGCTGCTGCTGCTGCTGCTTCGCCTTCCTCCATTACCGTTGGCAACATTTTCTCACAAACAGCAACAGCAAAAATGTTGCTGCCAGCTTTTGCATTGGCGCGCCTTGGAAATGACAACGGCACATCGAAAGAGGAAGCAGGCGGCAATGTTACACCGACTATTGAGTGAGCTACTACGTACTACGAGTATTTATTCCAAGAAGATCAATTGACATTGCAATACACACAAATAAGCTTATTGTCTTCATAACAATTTGCTAACAATTTTAAAATGTTATAAAACTTTGCTTTAGAAATATTTTCTGCTAGCACAACAATTTCAAGCTTCCTGCAGCAAAACACCACGCTTTAGTACAGTTATTCCGCATAGCCGTCATTAAGCTACCAGCCTATCAAACAAATCGCAAATGCCCGCCCCCTAAGCTAACAGGCCTCGAGCTTTTACTGCTGCTGCGCTGCTGCTGCTTGCATTGCATTGTGTGAGGTTGTGTGTGTGCGTCTGTGTGTGTAAGCAGGGAATGCTGCTATGCAATGCTGCTCATTTTCTGTCGCTGTCAACGTCATTTGGCAGCAGCAGCTGCTCCGCTGCTGTTAAGCGAACATTGTTTTGTGCGATAAACGCTGTAGAAATTTACATAAAATGCAACTGCAAACAACGGCAACAAATTTCTATTGCATGGCCATTTAAGCAAAAAGAATATAGCATGGACAAATTAACATTAACACTTTGTTGCCGTTAAAAACAAGTTTCTGTTGAGCTAAAATACTTTTTAGAAAAAATAGTGCCACTAGAGAGGACAAGAAGCGCAGAGCACACAAAACCGCAAGCTTTAAGATACCCTGCACATTAATGTTACAACTACACATGTTAAGTTCACATAAGTACGTCAGCCTGCTGAGCTTTAATGTTAAAAGTATTCTGGAGATGTGGAGTTTGTTCAAAGTATATACCTTTTAGCTTTTGATTGCACAGGGTATAAGAAAACCGAAACGGCAGCATCAAAAAAGTACGTTTAGAAATTAGAAAGTACGTGGGGCTCTGGTGCGGTGTGAGTATAACTCGATTTGTGACTGTCATAAATGGCGGAAATTGTGGGTCTCGACGACGTTGCCACAGCCTCGACAGCAGCCAACAACGGTTGACTTGGCTCAAACTTTCTTGCTTACTTTCCACTGCCAATCGCTACTGACAGAGTTACTGCCGGGCTTTTGGCTTGATGCTCTTTTCTTGCCTATAATTTGTGCCATCAGCATTTTGTTGTCGTTATCGTTAGCGATACGGAGAGAGAAAAAGAAAGAGAGAGAGAGAGACGGAGAAAAAGAAAGAGAGAGAGAGGGAGACTGAGTGAGAGCAAGCGAGATAGATTGGGATTGCAATGAAGCGTGCGTTTTGTCATTTCTGCATTTCTGGTAAACTTATTAGGCTGCCCTCTGTAATTATCACACACACACACCACACACACACACGCATACACAGTTTGAACTGTTGCGGCGTGCGTTTTATTAATTTCGCTTGCCTCCCTTTAGGTTTTTTTCTTTTTTTTTTATGACTTATTCAATTCGATCCGTTGATGAAAACCGGCTGCCCCAATACCAGAGCAACGATCTGCGTTTATTATTACACTTAATGTGACTTGATTTATAAACAAGGCAGCAGCATCCGAAACGAGGCAAGCAACAAACAACAACAAAAGCAACATTTCAACGTGCCACAGCTGTTGAAAGACGAACGAACCGAACCGAAGTGAAGCAAACAGCTTCAGTTCCCTCTTACAAATCTGACATGGTTCAATGGGTCCCCAGTATTGGGTTACCTGCTGCACAGAATTCGTACCCTCTTTTAACCCCTCTTTCCACGCTTCTTATTTCGCACACCTTTAAACGAACTGCCATTTAATTAGTTCATAAATTTTGTCTTATGTAAAGTACAAAAAGAAGATACTATTTGTATGTATGAGTTGCCACATTCACTTACAATAAAGAGCGGAAGCTTTGATATGCTACCTTTCATTTAATTTTCTTGAAAATTCAATTGATTTAAACATTACAGCACGCTTTTTATCCCATATATAAAAGCCCTCTCTATGAGGGTAAACATAGTATGTTACATTAACTGCGTTAGAGCTTTCAATTAACATGTTATGTTATGTCAAGAACTAATTGCATCGCACTCACTTTACATAGCAAAGTTAACATAACTGTCGCAGTGATCATGCAGTGTAAACACACATGCATACAAATACAAACACACATACATACTTTCGTACACAATAAGAAATCACTCAATCCGGAAGTTTCTGTCGCACAAAGGCGACCGCGTTACGTTCCACATATCATTGCTGGGCATCGCATAAGCGGCTTTTGTCCGCGAAAGGAAATAGAATTCCGTCTTACACACACACACAGACACACAAGGGCAATTTCTATAGTCATTTTAATGGTTTCCGCTTTTATGGCATTGCCTATTACGTATTATTATTGGTAAAAAAAAAATAAATATAAGACATGGGGAAATAATCAGAAAAATTAATAGAAAATTAATTGGCCTGCATTGGAATTGCCTGTTGCCTTATTGCCCATTGCCTGTGGCATTTATTGCGCATGTGCGGCCTCTGTCATTTGATTGTTGTTGTTGTTGTTGTATTTTATGGTCCGTTCACGCTTGCTGTGAACTGTGAAAAGCGTGTCGCTAGAGAGAGAGAGAGAGAAGGAGAGACGGAGGAGAAGCGGGCAGCATAAACAAACATCCAACTGAGGGTTAAAGCGTGCTAATGCTTACATAATGATTTGGTTTTGGTTTATTTTCTTCAATTTCTTTTCATTTATTGTTTTTTGTTTTCTTTTTGTGCCATGTGTGCACGTTTTGCTGTAGGCTTAAAGGCAAACGATCTTAAAGATATGAAATACAATTTCAAATAAAAAAAACCGACAGTTCTTAGAGAAAACTAAAGTTAAACTTCAGATTCGTGTACAGCTTAACATTAAAAATGTAATAATAGTGAAAGCTTTGTTTACAGGCAGCTTTTAGCCTCAAGCGTTCATTGACGCTCAAATTTGTGGGTTCTAAGCTCTTGATGGAACTGAAAGAAGCTTTCATTGAACATTAACCTTAATTTTTAAAGTAAATAATATGAAAACAAATGTTGTTAAATTAATCTTCAATTCGTGTTAGCATTTTTCTAACCAATGATCACATGTCTTCCATCAATCATAGACTTTTTCTGGTCCAATTAACATTTATGCGACTTGAGTTGAGTATTTTATATGCAAGCCCGAAGATTAATCGCATATGCATAATGTGAACAGCTATTGGTGACACTCCCCAAAAACCAATGATCCAATATCCAATTCGAAATTCTTAAAGCTCAATTCCGTGCGGTTCTTAAAGTTGTTGCATATCATTACAAAAGAACCAATCCCCCAAAGCCAGTTGATACCCAGTCAAAAGCATTACAAATAGCCTAAATTTCCATTTGGAACTTATGTATATAGTTTATGGCATCATTTGGTTTTTAACAACTCGCAAAGTGAAGCTAAGAACCAGACGAATGCTATAAACTTGTCAATTTTATGCCAAAAAGTTGTCAAATCGAATATCGAGAATCGCAGATCGAGAATAAACTCACAGCTTAAATTATTTATGCATGTAAATGAGCTAAACATTAGGAAAACATGTAAAAACATTTTAGTTAAACAACAACTCAATTGTTGTTGTAACTTTCGAATTTATCTGTTTTTGGCAAAACTCATTACCACGCCCTCAACGCTGGTAGGCGTAACCCTCCGACTTTGCCACAAAAAATTGCCTAAATATGCAAATACGTGTCCGTAACGTAGACGAATATATCTGAGACAGACTGTTGTTGTATCAAATACAACAAGGCATCAATCTTTTAGCCAGCATCAAGAACTTGTAAACAGATTCTTTGCCAAAAGCAACAGCAACAACTAGACAGACAGACAGACAGACATATTCATATGTTTGTATACGTGTGTGTTTTGTCTGTCTGTCTTTTTGGTTTTTTTTTGTGTTGGCCTCGTAACCCAGTAAAGTTCAAATGTACAAATATTTAATTATCATCTGGTGTTGGCTGGAAAACCTCTTAGTTTTTTTTGGTATTTGTACACTGTACAAAACAATCAAAAGGGTAAATTAATTGGTTGGAAGTAACGTCTTGACATCATCTTGAAAATTTACTAACAGCTGTGTACTAAATTGTACAGGGTATCTGCTAGTATAGCAGTAGAAACAAATTGGAGCAGCTAAAATGGTTGATTACTATTATCTCTCTGCTGACTACAAGGTATCTGCCAGTCGAGCACACTCCTTAACCAAACACACTTGATTTTTTTTGGTTTAGATTTTTAAATGAATTTTTCTTCAACAATTTTCTTTTTTTTTCAGGTGTAAATTTGAATTCTTCAGTTCTCTTTCTATTTTGAATAATCATGTTCATATATGGGAAAGAAATCTTAGCTACCAAAAAGAGAATAAAAACTTTAATTTATTTATGCTAATGTTCTGTTAGCTTTAGAGAGGGTGTAGGGGAAGGGGAATTTCATCTTGTTTCATTGTTTGATGAGGCGTTTCATTAATTTGCTGCCGTCGAATTTCTTTTCTAGCTTCTTCGCCGGCTACTTTCGATTTTGTCTATTTCTGTTTATAGCTTTATTATAAGACACACACATACTTACTTACTTACTTACAACCTAAACACGTACTGTGATTAATTGTGGCGCTGCTGGTTGAGAATTGAACGCCATTTGTAACAAACTGGCGCTGACGTGGGCAGCGCTTTAAACTTTTTATTGTGGTGTGATATTTGGGATTACGTATTGGAAACTTGGAGACAAAACTGGAATTAGAGTATCTGTATGTGTAATTGTGTTTGTACAGCTCGTGGGTGGAAATGTCTGTAAACTGTTAATGCTTGTATGTTATATTAACAGTTTGAAACGTTCCACTTGTATAGCTTTCAATCCACATACTCTGGCATTCGATCAGCAGCTGCTCTTCCATTCTAGAGCTTTCGCTCCATTTTTTTTTTCATTTCATGCCATTCCACGCCCCCTATTCTCCAGCTTGACTTACGGCTTAACCTCAGCCGTTTTCTCAAATGGCCAGACAGAGCTTTTAATTCTTATGTTGGCGCCCGTTTTTTATTTGCTTGTGGTTTTGTTTTTTTATGCTTTTTGCGCCGGTGGCATTGTTGTAAGTGTTCGTGCTTTTGCTTACTGTGCTACACGGATGAATTTATTAGCATCACAAAAGAATAAAGGAAAAGAAACCCACAGGGCGATAAAGCAATAACAAAATGGAATGCCCTGTAAACGTGGGTGGGCGGCATTTAAAAATGTTTAATTAGTTTGACTGGCTAAATTGTTTGATTTGGGTTATATTCGTGGGCATCCATTTCAAGACGTATCATTTTTCAACCTTCTCAGAATCCGAATGCTCACGGTTCAATGATTGATAAATTTAGCGGCTTTTCCAGTCACGGTGTCACGTGCAATTTAATCGTCTTACGATTCAATAGTCCCCCTCTCCTTCCAACACCGTTGATAAATGAGCATCTCTCACTGTGGTGTTTTTTTTTTTGGCTCGCGAGTCTCTTTGTCTCTTTCTTACTCCCGCGCTTCCTTTTGTTTTGAGTTCATTCATGAAAATTTCGCCGATCGCCTCTTTCTCAAGTCATCTGTCTGTCTTAACGCTGACTGAGACAGCGACAGCGACGTTACATTTGTTGTTGTTGCTGTTGTCGTTTGTCATTTGATACAGGCGACGAAGGCGTTTTATGAGCAACATTTGAAAAACGATATATGCAGTCCACAAACACGAGCACACACACATGCAAACATATACCACGCGTTTTTGGTGCGTGCAATGCAAATGCAATGGAGCGTGTGGATCGAGAGAGCAGTCGCCGTCGGTCTCTCAGTCAGTCTGCCTGTGTGGGGATGTGTGGGTGTTGCGTTTGTCTTTGCATTTTGTGCGGGTTTTCTTGTCACATATTCATGCGTTTGTTTGCCGGCTCTCCTCGTGTGCTGTGGGTGGCTGTCAACGTTTTTTCTTTGAAAACAAATCGCAACCAAGACGCGCTTTAAAGCTCTCAATTGAATCTCAGAGCACATTTAACATAACAACTGTTATTGAGATCACATTAAACGGACTTGTTTCAAATTCTGTTTCCCATCCCTGGTCAATCCTATTCACACACTTGCAATCGTTATTGTTGCTTTTGCTGTCGCTCTCGCTGTCACAGTCGTCGTCGTGAGCTGAGCTTTACCTTCTTTCATTACAAATTTCATTGTCTGTGCGCGCGGTCAGTTTTGAATTGTGTTGTTAAGTAAGTGTACTTAACCCACATGACTTGTGGTTTTCTCGTCGTCGCCATAGTTGTTGTTGTTTTCGTTGTTGCCCCTGCTGTCATCACATCCAAAAAGCTGTCGGTCTTGCGGGCAGTGCGTGTGCTTTTAAAGAGATTTCTTAACCTTGAGTACCTTTCAGCATATGTTCACGTATCTTTTTTTTACCTTCGTTTCTCCTTTTATTTATTAACCAATTCTTTTTGCTTATTATTTTTTTGGTATATTAAATTGATGTTTGCTCAGTCTTTGTGTGTGTGTGTGTGTGCGTGTATATTTATTTTAGGTCTACGCTCATTTCCTTAATTAAACACTTGTTTCAAGCTTCGTTGAGCAATGCTAAAAACAACAAGTAAATCAACACTACATGAAAAAATACGCCGACTGTCAAAAAATATGCTGCCAAAATTGGCAAAAAATCACGTACGCATTTTTTGACTGATGTGGCAGATTTTGAATAATTAATATAAATTTAGAAAAATGGTTTTTAAAAGTTTAAAATTCATTACTCCACTACCATGTAAACTTAAAAACAAATTGTTTTTATTTGGTATTATTGTTTAATTTGTTTTCAACTAGAGCTTTACGTTGTAAAAAGAGCTTTTCTTACTGGTCGTTAAACTATTAATTGCTTACACATGTAACTGTTAATTAACAGCCGTCTGCGCTTTAATACTAAAGAAAACATTACAAAAGAGCTCTGATTTTGGCACGTACTCCTTTATACATACGCCGTATGTACGTTCATTTGTTTGTAATTAATAGTATTGCGATTTTATGTGGCATGCGCTGAATGGTTTTGCAAGTGATTGATAGCATTAGAAAGGTGAAAGCTTATCCAGCTGTTGGTTGTCCTCGTTGTTTGACTTAACATATTGCTTGACAGAGTGAACCGTGAGAGCTAACATTGAGCGGGGGAGAGCGACATTAACAGCGTTGTGTTATTTGTCGTCTCACTCACGCACTAGCTACAATGCAAATTTATGTACATTGTAATTGTAAATTTATTCAATTTGTATATACAACAGATGGCATATCATAGCACTGATCATCGCCTACACCCTTTAAACTTGGCTGTTTAAGCTGTCAACTTGCCAGAAAGTTCCTGCTCCTATTCCTTGACAACAGCACAACAGCTGCTTCAAGTGAGAGCGCGCAATTGACAACAGGTGTGAAATGTAAGACGGCAGTTGTCCGCGACATGGCGAGAACTTAAAGCGCACACGCAACGCACGAGAGAGTCGAAAGTCGCCGCTGCGCAGTGCGCACAGACAAAAGTGAACCCTCTGTTAACCACTTCCCCTTCTGCTGCTATGCAAAAATTACAGAAAGAAGAGGAAAAAAATAAACGCAAACGGCATCGTCGCCATTACGAAATAACAAAAGAATGTGGCAGAGGGAGAGGCAGAGGCAGAGGCAGGGCCTCGCCTGGAGAGGCTGCCAGGCTGAATGACTGACTGGCCCTTTGTTTTTGGTTTGAAAAATTATTGTTGTTGCTGTTGTTGTTTTTGGTATGTTTGTAGTATGTTGCCCCACACAACGAGCCGGAGCATTCTGAAAGAAAACTTACAAAACACAAAGCAACAGTTGTAAATCATCGAATTACCTTAAAATAATAGCAATCGCTCTCTGACTTGACTCTCTTTACTGCTGGAGCCACAGTCAGACGAAAATGAAATTGCCAAAAGCAAAAGCACAAAAACAATGCGAGAAGCCAACAACAATTTCAACTTCTCATTCACTCGCAAAGCCACAAGGAGAGAGGGGGCGGCCATGGCAGATTTATGTTTGAGTGTATGTGTATGTGTAAGTGTATATGCACATACATACACACAGTTACAGACTCCGACAGGCGACGGGCGATGTAGTTTTTGGCGACTTGCGAAATGAAGAAACCCTCCAAAAAACAAAAATAAAAGCACAACAACGACAACAGTATAAAAACTTCGTGTGTCAGTTACGCTTAATGAGCACAAATATTGCTCTCATTGTTGTTGCTGTAGATTTGTTGCTTTTGATTGCCGTGCCGTGAGTCTCAGTCTCAGACTCAGTTTGAATCTGAGCCTGAGCCTCGGTCGAGGCTTCGACTTGTGCTCGAGCACTGGGGTCGATTTCAATAAAGACGACACTGGGGTCGCCAGTCGGAAATGCCAATACGTGGTGCGATCATTCCTCGCTCTGCTCTTCTCCACTCTCCACTCCCCCTACTCCACTCTCTGCCTACTTAGGCTGCTTGTGTAAAATAAAAACTGGCATGAAAGTTCATTTTCATACACAGCGAAACATATGTATACATACATACATATGTGTGCCTGTGTAGACATGTATGTATGTCAAGGCGTCGTAGAACTATTTAATGAATGTAAAGCTTACAACGCAATATGTCAATCAAATAAACGCATAAAAGCTTTATCCTCATTTATGCTGCTCTCACACAGGGAGATGAAGTGATTCTGAAGTGAACTTGTCATGGTGTAATAAGGTAAGGTTGCGAATTCTCGTTGCTGATGCCGAATTAAAATCAACTGTCAAATATTTATTATTATACCATACGTTATATTTACCTAAGCAGAAAGAAACACAAAGGAAGTTATATATCTAAGAGCGCAGAAATGAAAATACTAATTAAATATTATGATATTTTAAATGTTCTCATGAAATCGATATTTTGCAGCTCTAGGCACCAAGTTTCCTAAAGCTTAACCGACAATGTTCGCCTTCGCCTTTGATTTTGGCACTTAAAGAAACCTTCAAATTCGTATGTAGCTCAACAGAGCTCTCGAACTCGAACCCTATAAATAGCAAATCATCACCTGGTTCGAGTTAAGCAACAAATCGCCTTCGGCATCGCATTGAACGCACTTTAAACATTTTTTTGCCTACTTATGCGTGTGGTAACGCCCCCTCCGGCTCAGCCTGCCATGAGATCCCAGATCCAAGTCTTGTTTATGACATGGCATGTGGCGAGCTCTTAAATTTCCAGTCGGCTCATAACCAATCTTGTTGTTGTTTCTATTTTATTTTTGATACCCGTAACTTGCGGAGAACGGGTATTATGCATTCGATAGAATGTTTGTAACTAACAGAATGTTTGTAACAGAATGTTTGTAACAGAGAGACCGAGGTATCTCCGACTTTTTATACTTAAAAATTTAAAGTATATTTATTTCTGATCAGTATCAAGAGTTGATTCGACTTCATCATATTATATTTCTCTTATTATTGTTATAATAGTCAACTATCTTACTAAATCGCAAAAACATTAGATAATTTATGGCTATTTTAAGTTTTTATGTGCCTAAATGTATGCAGTAATTATTATTGCGTTGGAGCTTAAAATTCATGGGTAAAAAGTATGTATAGTATGTAAATTGTGTAACGGGTATCTTATAGTCGACCATAGAAATTTTACTTTTTATGTTTTTATTGCTCGCGCTCAAATGTAAAACATTTCTGGACTTGCTAATGGTTATCATTGTCTTTTTTTTTTGTGTGGGGTGGTTTAGGTGTCTCTACCTATTAGGCGTTGGTTCAGTTTTGTTTCTTTGGAAATAATAAATTGGTGTAATTAGTGGCAATTTTAATGCGAGGTTGAGCTGAGGTTGTAACAATCATAACAAGCCCCAACAAGCTGTAGCGAAGTGTGTATGTAAATCCAAAAAGCGGTTCTCTTTTACATCGAGTTGCCCCAGGCAACTCATTGTGCAAAGGGGAGGTGTTGAGCCGCAAAATTGTTGAAGCCGGTTTCCCATACTTAGTGGGTGGCATCCACGGTCAAATGTTGTGGGAATTCTACCTTTAAGTATAAGTATCTTCATTCTTTGCTCGCGTCCCTTTACAATGGGGCAATAAAATAAGAGTGGCAAAAACTTTTGACCATTTTTAATGTGAAAATCACGATATTATTTGACAGCAGATTGAAAATACAGATATCATTCTGTCCACGATCATATCAAAATATTTAAAATATTGCAAGAGGTGCAAAAAGAAGAACATAAGAAGAGTGGCAACAACTTTTAAACGTTTTTAATGTGAAAGTCACAAAATTACTTAATAGCTGAATGGGAATACAGATATGCGAATGTTTAAGATCATATCAGAAAATTTTAGGTATTACAAGTCAAAAAATAATAATAGTATTTCAAATTAATGTAGGCGGAACTAATTGAACTGGTTCTAATGTTCTGATCAGTGCTGCCAACTTACCTTTTTTCCCGTCAAATCTGACGGGTTTTGCAGACCAATTGCGGGAAAAATTTGGGAATTGCGGGATGCGGGAATTCTGGCTTTTTTTGAAATGCATTTGACTTTTTTCCGCTTTTTTTAATGTTGCCACCAATTTCATAAAAATATGTTGCCACTTTCAGGAAAAAACCATTTGGATCGAAGTTTATACATACAAGGATTCTGGTGGCAACCGCAGATTCCTTGAATTAGCAGCTGTTGCACTGCAAATGTTTTCATTGCCATGGTCCAACGCGGAGATTGAGCATGTGTTTAGCCAACTTAACTTGGTAAAATCTAAGTTAAGAAACTCAATCAGCCTAAGCACGACTAACAGCATTCTTAGCATTTTAATATTGTATTGTGAGTGAATGTTACCCATTATTATACTATTTTTTCAATATGACATACAGATATGGATTGCGAAGACTGGGAAAATGCTGCTACAATTACGAAGTGCCTTCAAATTATCTTCGCATGATCGGTACAAACATGTCGTACGATTGCGAAACAGATGCTAGTCGCAAAGAACTAGATGACCTGATGAATATTTTATAAATAAAACAGAAATTAAGATAAAAAAAATATTTTTTTTTGTGCTGTTTTTTGCGATTTTTTCAGAATATTTTCCGCTTTTTTTTCCTTCTCTCCAGCTAAATTCAGCTGTTTTTTTTGATAAAAAATTGGCAGCACTAGTTCTGATAAAAGTTTATCCTCATGCTTTTAACAGCACTCATTTAAGTAACAGCAGCTTAAAAGAATAACAGCAGCTTAAAAGTTTATCCTCATGCTTTTAACAGCACTCAATTAAGTAACAGTAGCTTAAAAGAATAACAGAATCAAATTGAAGAGAAATCGTTGAGTAAGAAGAAAAGTAAATGTCAATCGAGAATAACAGAATTATGTTCCACATTGACATTAGTTTCCGATTTAGAAGTACATTATAATTACACTTGTCACGCCATTTAATTGACTTGAGACAGTTGCTTATCTATTAATACAAGTGGGTTTCACTTTTAAGATCCCCTATAAAGATAGTCACACATTCGAGCTAAGTTGGCTTTCAGTTTTGAAACCAGAAACGGAAGCCACGATTTAGTCGACGACACCCAACAGAGTTGTTTAACATTAGCAGCGATGATAACAGTAACAGCGCCTGTCACAATGACAGTGACAGTGACAGTCATCGCAATGTCACCAGTTGGTTTACGACGCTTCGTTGCATTCAGACAAGATTGTCTAGGAAACTGTTGTGAGTGTGTGGCATGAGGCATGAGGCATGTGGCATGAGGCATGTGTCATGGCTGCACTAGTGCGATAAATGCGCATTTCACTTTCTATCGTCGCGACCGTCTAATGACAGTTTAATTATTGTTGTTGTTGTCGTCGTGCCCTCAACTGTCGCATAAATTACATTTTACATTACAATCAACTGATTTATTGTTACTTTGTTTATGTTTTGCCATTTACCAATTATTGTATTTTGCTTTGTTTTTCTTATTTACGTTTTTGCTAATGGCGCACCCGCTTTTTGTTTATCTTTACATGTTGCTCAGGTCGAAGACCCAAAACTAATTTAAGCAAACAACAGCAGCAACGACAACAATAACAATATTAGGAAAGACAACACAAAAATATTAAGTGCAAACAAGGAACCAACATTAAAATGTCCGGCAATCAACAGCAGCAGCAACAACAACAGCAGCAACAACAACAGCAACTACAACAACTGAAAATCCAGCAACAGCAACAAAAGACAACAACAGCAGCAACAGGAACAACAACAGCAACAACATTAGCAGCTAACACTTTGGCCAACAATTTGATAAAAATTAATAGCGTTGACAAAATTGTACATAAAACGACAACAACTGCAATTAGCAAGCAGCAACATCAACAGCAACAACAATTTCAGCAAAGACGCTCATTGCTGCCAGCAACAACAGCACTAACAACAACAACAACGCCGACGGCAGCGCAGCAAAGCGTAACGCCAACGCCAACAGCAGCAGCGCAGTCGCCAGCACAGTCGTCGCATCAGATGCAAACTGTGGCCACAATACATCAGCAACACTCAACGCAACAGCAACATACATCGCGTCTGCCCATACAACAACAACAACAACAGCAGCAGCAGCAACAACAACAGCTCAATAACAATTCTAAGGAGTTGCAGTCCCACTCACAGCTGCCGCCCACGCGACGCAGCTTCTATCAATTGCAACAGCAGCAACAGCAACACCAGCAACAACAACAACAGAGCACGCTCAAAGCACATCTTAAGGCGCCCGCACACTCGATTCCCCCTCGCTATCAACCACCGCCGCAGCCGGGACCAGGCGGCGGCATCTTGAAGCCCCACTTGCCGCTTAAATATCCACCGGATATACCACAACTAACCAGCATCTATATTCCCGATTCTGTTAAGCAACATCAACAACAGCGGCAGCAGCAGCAGCAACATTCGCGCTATCTGCAACAACAGCATCAGCAGCAGCAACAGCAACAACAGCAGCAATCCGGCAAAGCACAACAGGATATGCTCAAGTTTGTGCGCAAACCGGAACAGGAACATCCGTCGCCCGTTGCATCGGTCACTTCCAGTGTGGCCAACAACAACAACACGGGCATTCCAACAGCCAATGGCGGACGTTTAACAGTCGAACAGAATCGACAATTGCAGGTAATGTTAAGTCACAGTTTAATACCATTTGCCAGTCAAGTTAATTTTTGAAATGTTTATTAACAGTCCCTGGTTAATGAGCTCCGCGCGCTGAAGGAACAAAATCAGCGTCTGCTGGATGACAATCAGGAATTGCGGGACTTGTGCTGCTTTCTGGACGACGATCGTCAAAAGGGTCGCAAGCTGGCACGAGAATGGCAGCGCTTTGGACGATACACGGCCAGTGTAATGCGACAGGAGGTGGCAGCATATCAGGTGAGTCGAGCAGACATTACTTAATTTCTTTAACAATTCATGAAATTAGTAATTAGCAATATAATAAAATTTAATGTCCAACGAAAGGTATATACATATTTTTTAAATAATCCTTTTTTTTTGATAATCCATCTACATTTTTAACCCATCTTTGTGCTTTGAAATATTACAATTTTCATTATGGAATTTCGTGTAACATCATTGAGTCTCTGGTTAACAGTTGAAAAGTAATGTTAACTTGAAATTACAGACAGTTGCTGTTAGCGACTAAACTTAACAGCTTTATGTAATGTTAACCTAACATTTCTTATTGCATTTTCAGAACAAACTGCGTCAGCTGGATGACAAACAACAGGAGCTGATCACGGACAATCTGGAGCTAAAGGAGCTCTGCCTGTACTTGGACGAGGAGCGCGCCCATGTGGCAGCCAATGCGCTGTGCGCCGGCTGTGGGGCAGCGACGCGTAACGCGCTGCGAGATGATGGAGACGGCTCGAGTTCAAGCACGAACGCGGACGAGACAATCACGGCGCTGCGCAACTATGCGGAACAAAGGCAATTGCCGGTAAGTGGCGAATAATAGAAATACCAGAAACTGAGACTCTTGCAACACTCGATCACAATTCAACAATTCAAATTCTTTCTGTTGCAGGATCTGCGCAACGCCCACACGCTCAATGATCAGACGTTGCAATATGTGCGCTCGCTGGAGCGACGCATACAGCAGCTGGAAGAGGAGCGTACCACGCCCACGGCCAATCTGCAGCAGCAGCACCAACAACAACAACAGCAGCAGCAGGCGCAACCAGCAACTACAACAACATTAACAGCAGCAGCAGCAGCCGCATCACCAGCCAAATTAGCACCTTCGCCACATCCACTTCCATCACACCCACATCCACATCAACACCCACATCCACATACACATACACACACACAACAGGACATCAGTCAGGCGGTTGCCGCCGCTGCGGCAGCAGCTGCTGCTGCTGCTGTTGCGCTGCCTGAACCAATTGCCGGACGTCCGGAGGCTGTGGTGCGAGCCCTGCAGGTCCTCGAGGTACGGGAGCAGCTGGAACGGGATCGGCTGGGCAATCTGGCGGGCAGTGCCCTCGATCAGATGGACGATGGCGAGAAGGCGCTGGTGCGCGAGATGTGCAACGTTGTCTGGCGCAAGCTGGAGGGCAGTCCACATGGACCCACAGCTCTGGAGCCGCTTTAAGCATTTAAAAACCCTCTCACACACAAAATACAAAACTAAAACTTGGCTAACACACACACACACACACCTAAATACTAAACACACATTGTACAAAGTTCAAACCTATGACCTAAGCTTAAGCGCTTTATTTAAAAAAAAAACGAAAAAAACAAAAGAAATACTCAAAATACCTATTTTTTGTAATCCTTGACTGTTATTTTTTTTTATTTTGAATGCACTCGAATGTTAACTAACATTAACAGAGCCGCATTCAGCAGCTGTTAAGATTATACTAAAGAGCTGTCTTAAAAAAATTAAATGCTAAAAGAAATATTTTCATAATTAAGCGTGTCTTTTAATTATTTGACTGTTAAGAAAGGAATATTAAAATGCTCAATATTTCAATTAAGCCTGTCTTTAGGTTTAATCTCTGTAAGAACATCTAAGGTCATTTTAAAGTTGGCACAAGTAGCTAATTTTTCATTTGAGCGCTGCTAATTAGAATTTTGCAAGCAGTGCGCATGAACAGCATACTAGCCTATGGAGTACGGTACTGTTACAAATGTTCTGGCCATAAAATTAATCACATTACACAGCTTTGCTTGCTGGTTGCCAGCTTTCTACGCTTTGCTGGCCACAGCTTACAGACTTGTTTTGTTGTTGCTGTTGTCAGAGACAAACGTAAATTACCACAGAGCAGTTTAACCTGATTTCCTTAGCCAATTGGAGGCCTCAGTATCACATTCATTCACAAAACCGACAACGACAGCAACAACAACAACAACAGGTCATGATGCAGCAGAAATGCAAGTCAACCCAATTTCAGCTAATTCACGTATTGTCCAGTCAGAGGCTCCAAAGTGTGAACATGTGAGTTAATTTACTGCCATTATATGTATATGCAAAGCATTCAAGCCTTTGCATTTGTTGTTGCTGTTGTGGTAAGCAGTGGGGGGAGTCGGATAAGCATCAGCCGGTCGCGTGTGAAAAGAATGAGGCAAAGCAAAAGTGGAAGGAGTTGAAAGCGAAGCGCAACTGCATAAGTATAACATAAGCATGCATAAATTAACAGAAGACTGTTAGGCAACAGCAGCCGCTTGCAGCGCAGCTTGGCTTAACATTTAGCAAGCAGTTAAAAGTGCAGTGCAAAGGGATGACATTTGCTAGTGCCAAATGCAGATTATGCTAGCTTAAAACAGCAGTTAGTATCTATATGTAAGTAAGTATATTGCAAGTCACGTCAGTTTTAAGCAAGTGTCATCGTAGCACCCATATAAATGCTTTAAAATGGAGCAAACCGCCAAGAATAGCAAATAAATAAGCACAGATTAGAGTCAGCAATGTAGACGACGACGACAGCAACGACAACAGCAAAAGTAGCAACAGCAGCAGCTGGAGAGAAAAGCTGATCAAGTCGACGACGACGCACAGCATCCAAATGCTTGGATTGTTGGAGCTGAAATTGAAGCTGAAACCGATGCTGGAGTGGAGACTGGGGCACATTTATAGTTGAACAACGCAGCGGAACGCACGCAATACTCTTCTGAGCAGGAGCTGTGAGTGGAGCAGCAATCGCACATGGCATTGGCATTGGCATTGTCGACATGAAAGCCATTAAACTACAGCTGTTGTTGTTGTTGAGCAAGTGCAATAAATTCGTGAGCTTATTACGATGCGCGACTAAAAAGAAAGTTATTGTCGTTGGTGGTGGCCCAGCCGGTTGCTGTTGTTGTGGTGTCGCCTGTTCTTGGAACCTGCTGCTGCCAGTTTGCATACTCATTGCTGCTCAGCTGTGCCAGGCAGCACCATCATCATCACCATCATCATCATCGACAGCAGCAACAAATGAAACCGCCTGGCCACCCATGCAACATTATGATATTTGGAGCGCCGATTTGAAATCGCCATCAACTGCGCAGCAGTTGGAAATGGATATTGATCAAATCGAGCGAGTGGAAGAGGAGTTGCCAGCACACGAGCAATTGTTGCTGCAGGGTTACGACAACGACAACAACGACTACAGCTACCAATTGAGCAACTTTAGCAGCAGCAACAGCGTCAGAAGTCGACAATCCAAGGGTAAGTTGCAAGGTCAACCTAAAGGGATTATTAGAGTAGTCAAGATCTGGAAAACACATTCGCCACAATTTCACCTAAATTAATTTTATTTGACAGAAGAGGTAATTGTGTAAAAAGTTTGCAATAAGCTAAGAAAAGTTTTCTAAGACATTATGTTTCCACTTTCCATACTGTTTTTCCCTAGTTTGGTTTTATTAAATTATATATGGGCATTTCCAAACTCGCGCACGGGACATTCGTACACATTCAAAGTAAAAAAATCGGTAAAAAGGAAACTGTTTTTTTTTCTGATGAAGGGCTTAACATATAGCATTTGATTAGCTCTTTCTTTGGTGAAAAGATTGATTTTGGGAAATTTTTCA
>JBAMBL010002405.1:0-11203 GCA_037043405.1 Drosophila subquinaria | reverse complement strand
AATTTGTCATTATTTACGTGTATTTATCTTTTATAAAGGAAACTCACGCCAAGATTGCAGAAGAATTGCAGCAATTTAACAAAAATTTTAGCTAGTTTGTCAGCATAGCAAAAGAAGTTTAAAGTATATCTCAAAAAATAATTAAAAATCTGTACAGAAAGATGTTTGGAAAATTATAGATATCAAATTTTAATTTATGGGAAATTTATTCCAAAAATAAGTTAAATTAAAGTTATGGGCTTTCACTTTCATGTTTCAGCCATGTTACCAGTTTAAATTTCTCATTTACTTGGGTTGTTTTGTTTTTTGTTAAAAATCTAAAAATTGTTTGTGCTATTCCGAAAACTCTAAAAATTAGTTCATGAAAATTCTCAAAGATTGATTTTGTGTAGCCTGCTTTTGGGAACATCCCTTAATGTTCTTCTAAGAACTCTAAAATCCAACTCATGAGGAGTAACAAAATTAACCGTCTTTCCCATTTGCAGTGATCCATCTATTTCCCGTGCCCGTGGATGGGGAATGCCTGTCGGATGACGGTCGTCGCCTGGGCAACTGCTTCAATGCCTACGAGTGCCGTCAAAAGGGCGGCCAGGCGAGAGGGGAATGTGCCATGGGCTTCGGGGTCTGCTGTGTCTTCCTGGCCGACTGCAATGGAACAATTGCCAACAATTTGACGTACATTGTGTCGCCGGGCTTTCCCAGTTTCATGCCCAGCAACTTTACGGAGTGTAAGATCAAAGTGAAGATCATGGGCGATGAAATCAGTCAGCTGCGTATCGATTTCCAGCACTTTTCGTTGGGACAGCCCAATCGAAGGACGGGAGTCTGTGACGGAGATGTGTTCAACATCAGTGGAGGACCCAGAGGATCCTTCCTGCTCTGTGGCCAAAACAGTGGACAGCATTGTGAGTAATCAGTGGATTTTTATTAAAATTAAACCTTTCCCAAAAATTTCGAAATTTTTAAAAATTGTTTTTGTTTTTTTTTGCTTTATTCTTACAAAAATTAAGTTCACGAATGGTTTTATAAAAATATACACTCATGGTCAAGATAATAAGAAAATAAAGATAAATAGAATTATAATATAAAAAGGCAAAACTAATTATAAAATTATTTTATAAAAAAAATTCTAAATCATATCTTGATACACAAGATTAAGATGGAAATGCCTCTATGTAAATACAACTTAATTTAATTTGAAATTATGAAAATAGCAAATATTATATTTTTGAAAGTCTGTGAACTGAATATTCTAGAATCGGGAGGAGATTTTTTTGTTTGAAATATTTGAAATATTTCAATTTTAAATAAAACATTTTTTCGAATTAATGGAATCGTTCTATTTTTTGCTACTCATAATTGATATAGTCCACTTTAATACCCTGTTATATCTTTCTAGTGTACTACGATGTGGGTATTCGGTCGCTTCCCCGCCAGTCGACACTGTATGGCAGTCTTCGTCCGGCATTGCCCGCGAATGCAACTGCCAGCAATCAACTGCAGGATCAACTGATTGAGATCAGTTTGAATGTCTCGAAGCGTTTTCTGCCCATGCGACTGTGGGAGATACGCGTGCTGCAGATACCCTTTAGTCAGCGTGCGCCGGCGGGTTGCCTGCAATATCATACGGGAGTCGAGGGCGTCATCCAGACCTTCAACTTTGCCGAGAACGGCAGACACTTGGCCAATCAGCATTACAGGATTTGTGTGCGACAGGAGCTGGAGCGATGCTCGATCAGCTATCAGCCGTGCGACGAGCAATCGTTTCGCATTGGCGGCGGATTGGGTGGCGGCTCCTTCATGTCCAACATGAATGGAGGCATCAGTTCAACGGCAACAGCAACAACACCAACAGCAACACCAACTGGCAATGCAACAACAACAACAACAACAACGGCAGCGACAACCAGCAATCTCTTTCAGATGCTCAGCAATTGGATGAACAACACGACAACAACATCGACGGCAGCAGCAACAAGCACTGCGACAACCAATGCCAGCACAACAACAACAGTTGCTGCTACCACTGAGAGCAGCACGACAGCAATGGCAACGACTGCAATGACAACGACAGCAATGCCAACGACAACGACAGCAACTCCCGTGCGTTCCAGCACGACAGCTGCCCAGGACGATTATCCCGAGTATGATGAGCCCGAGGAAGATGACGAGTATGGAGAGACGCCCTCATCCTCGCCGGCCAATGACGATGTCGAAGGCTCCGGCGGCAGTGAGGATTATGACAGCGGCAGCATCTTTGATTTCTTTGGCGGTGGCAATAGACCAACCACCGCACAGCCTGGAGTATCTCGCAGACCACGTCCAGTTGGTGGTGCTACCTCCTCCACCTCCTCCTCATCCTCCTCCGGCTTTGATCTGTTTGGCTTTCTGCGCAGCGCTTTCGATTTACGACTGCGACATCGACGACGTCGTCGGGAGGCGCGTCAGTTTTTTAGCACCTGCTCGGATCGCATTACGATGCCCTGCATCATTGAGGACTTCATTGGCACCGGACTGGGTCCCCTGCCGGGCTGTGAGCCCGTGCACTGTGGCTCCCAGTTCTGCTCCTCGGGCGCCTGGCCGTGTCGCATTGAGAGCACCGTCACCCCCTTCTACATTGGCGTCCATTTCGGGGATGGACGAGCACCTGGCAAGGCCAATGCCGAGGACAACATTGGCGCCTGTCTGCGCTATGCCCAGGTGCAGTGCATCTAACTGGAGATTAGCTTTTATTTCGTTTTAAGAAAATCAGCATACGTAAAAATAATTGTTAATTGTAATTAAATTATTACGGGGATCCCCACGAGAATTTGTTTGCTTCCTGGCTGATTCTATGTACGACTGTCGAAAAATATTACTCAGAATACGAAAATTCGGAAACAAAAATTAGGAATCCAAAATTAGGAACCAAATAATTGTGGATCCAAAATTACGAATCCGAAATAAGGAATACAGTTATTTGGAGTCCAAAATTGGGAAGACAAAAATTGGGAAAGCAAAAATTGGGAAGACAAAAATTGGGAAAACAAAAATTGGGAACATAAAAATTGGAAAAATAAAAATTAGGAATACACAAATTGGGAATACAAAAATTAGGAAAAATCCGATATCAAAAATATTTTATTAAAAAAAGACATTTGTTGAATCATTTATTTCCAAATCAGGACTTCGATTGCCAGCGCATGTGATATTTATTCGAACCATTTACTTCAAAATCTACATGTTTATATTGTGCGCCACCTTGTATAAAAAACCAACAATTTTTTCATCGTTGTGTTGGTCGTATGTATTGAGTAGTTATTTAAGACGGTTGTCTGCCCTTTTATATATTGATTATTTTTTTTCGGGCCTATCTCCAGCGATAATTGGAAAAATTTTAATGTCTTGTTCATCTTGCTCTTTTATTAGGTATTTTCAAAATATGAATATTACTGGATGATTGCACCACCGTTCAGGCACAGAGCTATTTGAATAATGAATAATGTATATAACTATTCGAAAGAATTTAACCAATGACAGGAAAACAAAAGATACTTTTCCAATTTTTATTTCCTTAGTTTTATTTTTCTAATTTTTGTATTCTGAATATTTTTCTTAGTTGAAGTTCCTAATTTATGATTCCTAATTATTTCTTCTCTTTTAAAATTCCGTAAAAAGTTTCGGAACTTATGATTTCTAATTTTTTCTTTCCAATTTTGGATTTCTAAAATTTTATTCTTGGTTTTTTTATTCTTCTTTTTTAAAATTCCTTAAAAAAGTTTCGGAATTCGTATGAGGTACCCTTCCTGGCTAGAAATATTCACCCGCTGCCTCAAAGGCTCTGGGACAATGCAGCTTCGCCATTTCGGCATAGGCGCTGCTCGAGCCGACCTTGATGGGCATCACATACGAATTCCTGTTCCACACGTGCAATAAATAGGAGTCCCTGGTCCGCTCCAGAGTTTCTTCCACAAACTGGGGCTCAAAGAAGTGTCGCCAATCCTTGGACCTTATCGCATAAAAGGCATTCCGATCGAACACCTGAAAGCCATTGCAACGTTCCCGATCCTCCAGCATCATTGTAATGTTCTTCGTACCACAAATGGTTTGGGCCACACGTGTAATCACTCCTGGTCCATTGTTGCCCCAGTTTCCTCCATCAAAATTAGTCTGGAAGTCACGGAGACAAGATGCCGCAAACTGATGACCGAATCCGGTGGGAGCCAGACTCATGACGCCATTGGCCACATGGGTGTCGGACTCAGCTCCCGCATAGTTGAGAGGCAGCTCCTCCAAGCTGCGCAGCAGCACCACATCCATGTCCAGGTAGATGCCGCCAAAGTGGAACAGGGTGATAAACCGCAGAATATCGGACATGTGAGAGATCAAGTATCTTGGAGAGTGACAGAAGTTGAATGAGAAGTGAGGATTAAGTAAGGATGGAATCTCACCTGGAGCGAAACAACTGTCCATCTTTGAGCCAATCCTCAATGGGAGTTCCCTCCGCATATCGCATGAGATTCAGTCGACGCAGCTGCACATTCGGATAGCTCAAGATGGCATCGATCAGAGGCTCCTGTCGCACATCTTGGGGCTGATTCCTGGGACTGGCGAAGAGCACAAACACCTGGAAGTTGGGATTGTGCCGGGCGGCTGATTCAATGGCACAAGCTTGGCGAGCCGTCAACTGCAGCAAGTGGGGATCAAGGGGGCAGCTCGTCTCCAGAAAGAATATGCTTCTTCCCGGAGTGGGTCGGGGTTCCGTCAGCAGCACATCTCCCAGAGACTTGACGCGATGTTTGGCCATGTATTCAGCTTCCGGTTGATCCTTGTGCAGGAAACATCGAATTGTCCGTTGCGTCTCCATTTGCCATTTGTAGGCGCGCTCCATGGTGACCAGAAGGATCACAACTATGGCTAGGAACACTAATCTCAGGCATCTATTCTTGATGAACTGAACTGGAAGCTGCGGCAGATGTGATCCCATTTCTGTCTGGTATGAACTAAGAGTAGCTCAAATATTGTATTCATTTCACGGGACTAGAAGCGAATCCAATTGCCATTTATCTTAATACCCTGTAAATATCTGAATGTCTAAAGAGGCTGTTATCGACTGGAACACACGTATGCGACAGATAAAATTATATGAAATTCCTTCATCTTAAACTCTAATGATAGAAATATGACTGTGGTCCACGCTAGTGACGAACCATCCATCACAAAGAGTTAAGGTTTGTACCTACTTTGTACCTTGCCAAACATCAAATATTAGCATAATATTTATAAAAAAATTTATAATTATATTCATTACATTTTGATTATTAATTAAAACTTCAAAATAATAATAAAAAATACAAAATGGAAATTTACAGGGGATTGAAAGTCAAACCATTTACGTTTATTTTAAATTAGGCACTAAGAGGGCATTTTAAAAAACTATCAAAGCCAACAGACTGGAAAATATAGAAAATTGTGAGATTTGGATATTGTGTTTCTTTCGATCAACAAGAAACTCATTCTTAAAAATCTTTATTCAATTATTTTAATTTTTCAAAGCTATTTAACATACTTTGAATGAATTGGTTGTATTTTTTGTTTGTTTTTTTTTTAGATATTTTCAGAAACTTAAATCCCTTTAGGGAAAAATGCGAAGTTCACTTTGAATTATGTTTGTATTTGTACGGTTGCTTAAATCCTAAAATACATGGCAACGGCTTGGGAAGCTCCTTCATCTATCGTAATCTTTTGACTCTAATTCGATTAGTTATGGTAAATTGTAAAGCAGATTTTACTTTTAGCCACAAATTTGTCACATAGAATTTAACGAATGTTTCTACAGACATGGATTAATCATCCATATATTTTATTTCACTTTAAATTGAAGCAGTTTAAACGGAAAAAGCCACCGACGGCCGTGAGATCTTGTATGAACTGTCTTGAATCCTCTCTAGAAATATTTTCCCGCTGCCGCATAGGATCTGGGACAATTCTGTGCCGCAATCTTTCCATAGGCAGTGTTAGAGCCGACCTTGATGGGATGTTGATGCGAGAGCTTGTTCCACACATGTATCAGATACGAGTCCTTCGTCCTCCAAAGAGTTTCATCCACGAATTCGGGTTCAAAAAAGTGCCGCCAATCCATCCAAGGCTCCGCATAAAAGGCATTCCAATCGAACACCTGAAAGCCATTACAACGTTTCCGATCCTCCAGCATCATTGTGATGTTTTTTGTACCACAAATGGTTTGTGCCACACGTGTGATGACACCTGGTCCATTGTTGCTCCAGTCTCCTCCATCAAAATTAGTCTGGAAGTCACGGAGACAAGATGCCGCAAACTGATGACCGAATCCGGTGGGAGCTAGACTCATGACGCCATTGGCTATATGATAATCCGACTCGGCTCCTGCATAGTTGAGAGGCAGCTCCTCCAAGCTGCGCAGCAGCACCACATCCATGTCCAGGTAGATGCCGCCAAAGTGGAACAGGGTGATAAGCCGCAGAATATCGGACGTGTGAATGATCAAGAAGCTTGGAGAGAGAGACAGAAGTTGAATGAGAAGTGAGGTAAGTCAGGATAGAATCCCACCTGGAGCGGAACAACTGTCCATCCTTGAGCCAATCCTCAATGGGAGTTCCCTCCGCATATCGCATGAGATTCAGTCGACGCAGCTGCACATTTGGATAGCTCAAGATGGCATCGATCAGAGGCTCCTGTCGCTCATCTTGGGGCTGATTCCTGGGACTGGCGAAGAGCACAAACACCTGGAAGTTGGGATTGTGCCGGGCGGCTGATTCAATGGCACAAGCTTGGCGAGCCGTCAACTGCAGCAAGTGGGGATCAAGGGGGCAGCTCGTCTCCAGAAAGAATATGCTTCTTCCCGGAGTGGGTCGGGGTTCCGTCAGCAGCACATCTCCCAGAGACTTGACGCGATGTTTGGCCATGTATTCAGCTTCCGGTTTATCCTTGTGCAGGAAACATCGAATTGTCCGTTGCGTCTCCATTTGCCATTTGTAGGCGCGCTCCATGGTGACCAGAAGGATCACAACTATGGCTAGGAACACTAATCTCAGGCATCTATTCTTGATGAACTGAACTGGCAGCTGCGGCAGATGTGATCCCATTTCTGTCTGGTATGGACTAAGAGTAGCTCAAATATTGTATTCATTTCACGGGACTAGAAGCGAATCCAATTGCCATTTATCTTAATACCCTGTAAATATCTGAATGTCTAAAGAGGCTGTTATCGACTGGTGCATACGTATGCGACAGATAAAATTTATTGCATTTAATTGGAAATACTATTTTATATTCCTACATCTAAATAAATCCCTAATTCTAACTGATTGGAAATAATAAAAATATCCCTGCAGTCCACGCTAGTGATGAATCATCACAAAGAGTTAAAGCTTGTACCTGCTGGAATTAACTTGGCAAACATCAAATAAATGCATACAATTTATAAAACTATTTATAATTAAATTGATTACATTTTTATTATTAATTAAGAATACAAAAAAAATTTTAAAAATACAAAATGGAAATTTACAGGGGATTGAATTTACGATTATTTCCAATTAAATACTAAAAGGGCATTTTAAAAAACTATCAAAGCCAACAGACTGGAAAATATAGAAAATTGTGAGATTTGGATATTGTGTTTCTTTCGATCAACAAGAAACTCATTCTTAAAAATCTTTATTCAATTATTTTAATTTTTCAAAGCTATTTAACATACTTTGAATGAATTGGTTGTATTTTTTGTTTGTTTTTTTTTTAGATATTTTCAGAAACTTAAATCCCTTTAGGGAAAAATGCGAAGTTCACTTTGAATTATGTTTGTATTTGTACGGTTGCTTAAATCCTAAAATACATGGCAACGGCTTGGGAAGCTCCTTCATCTATCGTAATCTTTTGACTCTAATTCGATTAGTTATGGTAAATTGTAAAGCAGATTTTACTTTTAGCCACAAATTTGTCACATAGAATTTAACGAATGTTTCTACAGACATGGATTAATCATCCATATATTTTATTTCACTTTAAATTGAAGCAGTTTAAACGGAAAAAGCCACCGACGGCCGTGAGATCTTGTATGAACTGTCTTGAATCCTCTCTAGAAATATTTTCCCGCTGCCGCATAGGATCTGGGACAATTCTGTGCCGCAATCTTTCCATAGGCAGTGTTAGAGCCGACCTTGATGGGATGTTGATGCGAGAGCTTGTTCCACACATGTATCAGATACGAGTCCTTCGTCCTCCAAAGAGTTTCATCCACGAATTCGGGTTCAAAAAAGTGCCGCCAATCCATCCAAGGCTCCGCATAAAAGGCATTCCAATCGAACACCTGAAAGCCATTACAACGTTTCCGATCCTCCAGCATCATTGTGATGTTTTTTGTACCACAAATGGTTTGTGCCACACGTGTGATGACACCTGGTCCATTGTTGCTCCAGTCTCCTCCATCAAAATTAGTCTGGAAGTCACGGAGACAAGATGCCGCAAACTGATGACCGAATCCGGTGGGAGCTAGACTCATGACGCCATTGGCTATATGATAATCCGACTCGGCTCCTGCATAGTTGAGAGGCAGCTCCTCCAAGCTGCGCAGCAGCACCACATCCATGTCCAGGTAGATGCCGCCAAAGTGGAACAGGGTGATAAGCCGCAGAATATCGGACGTGTGAATGATCAAGAAGCTTGGAGAGAGAGACAGAAGTTGAATGAGAAGTGAGGATAAGGTAAAGATAGAATCTCACCTGGAGCGGAACAACTGTCCATCCTTGAGCCAATCCTCAATGGGAGTTCCCTCCGCATATCGCATGAGATTCAGTCGACGCAGCTGCACATTTGGATAGCTCAAGATGGCATCGATCAGAGGCTCCTGTCGCTCATCTTGGGGCTGATTCCTGGGACTGGCGAAGAGCACAAACACCTGGAAGTTGGGATTGTGCCGGGCGGCTGATTCAATGGCACAAGCTTGGCGAGCCGTCAACTGCAGCAAGTGGGGATCAAGGGGGCAGCTCGTCTCCAGAAAGAATATGCTTCTTCCCGGAGTGGGTCGGGGTTCCGTCAGCAGCACATCTCCCAGAGACTTGACGCGATGTTTGGCCATGTATTCAGCTTCCGGTTGATCCTTGTGCAGGAAACATCGAATTGTCCGTTGCGTCTCCATTTGCCATTTGTAGGCGCGCTCCATGGTGACCAGAAGGATCACAACTATGGCTAGGAACACTAATCTCAGGCATCTATTCTTGATGAACTGAACTGGCAGCTGCGGCAGATGTGATCCCATTTCTGTCTGGTATGGACTAAGAGTAGCTCAAATATTGTATTCATTTCACGGGACTAGAAGCGAATCCAATTGCCATTTATCTTAATACCCTGTAAATATTTGAATGCTTTAAGAGCCTGTTACCGACTGGTACATACGTATGCGACAGATAAAATTATATGAAATTCCTTCATCTTAAACTCTAATGATAGAAATATGACTGTGGTCCACGCTAGTGACGAACCATCCATCACAAAGAGTTAAGGTTTGTACCTACTTTGTACCTTGCCAAACATCAAATATTAGCATAATATTTATAAAAAAATTTATAATTATATTCATTACATTTTGATTATTAATTAAAACTTCAAAATAATAATAAAAAATACAAAATGGAAATTTACAGGGGATTGAAAGTCAAACCATTTACGTTTATTTTAAATTAGGCACTAAGAGGGCATTTTAAAAAACTATCAAAGCCAACAGACTGGAAAATATAGAAAATTGTGAGATTTGGATATTGTGTTTCTTTCGATCAACAAGAAACTCATTCTTAAAAATCTTTATTCAATTATTTTAATTTTTCAAAGCTATTTAACATACTTTGAATGAATTGGTTGTATTTTTTGTTTGTTTTTTTTTTAGATATTTTCAGAAACTTAAATCCCTTTAGGGAAAAATGCGAAGTTCACTTTGAATTATGTTTGTATTTGTACGGTTGCTTAAATCCTAAAATACATGGCAACGGCTTGGGAAGCTCCTTCATCTATCGTAATCTTTTGACTCTAATTCGATTAGTTATGGTAAATTGTAAAGCAGATTTTACTTTTAGCCACAAATTTGTCACATAGAATTTAACGAATGTTTCTACAGACATGGATTAATCATCCATATATTTTATTTCACTTTAAATTGAAGCAGTTTAAACGGAAAAAGCCACCGACGGCCGTGAGATCTTGTATGAACTGTCTTGAATCCTCTCTAGAAATATTTTCCCGCTGCCGCATAGGATCTGGGACAATTCTGTGCCGCAATCTTTCCATAGGCAGTGTTAGAGCCGACCTTGATGGGATGTTGATGCGAGAGCTTGTTCCACACATGTATCAGATACGAGTCCTTCGTCCTCCAAAGAGTTTCATCCACGAATTCGGGTTCAAAAAAGTGCCGCCAATCCATCCAAGGCTCCGCATAAAAGGCATTCCAATCGAACACCTGAAAGCCATTACAACGTTTCCGATCCTCCAGCATCATTGTGATGTTTTTTGTACCACAAATGGTTTGTGCCACACGTGTGATGACACCTGGTCCATTGTTGCCCCAGTCGCCTCCATCAAAATTAGTCTGGAAGTCACGGAGACAAGATGCCGCAAACTGATGACCGAATCCGGTGGGAGCTAGACTCATGACGCCATTGGCTATATGGGTATCCGACTCGGCTCCTGCATAGTTGAGAGGCAGCTCCTCCAAGCTGCGCTGGAGCACGACGTCTAGGTCCATATAAATGCCGCCAAAACGATACAAGGTGATTAAACGGAGCAGATCCGATATGTGAATGATCAGGTAACTAACGGAGTAGATTAATAAAGAAGGAATGGAATAAAAGAATGAACGAAATCCCACCTGGAGCGAAACAGCTGTCCATCTTTGAGCCAATCCTCAATGGGAGTTCCCTCCGCATATCGCATGAGATTCAATCGACGCAGCTGCACATTCGGATAGCTCAAGATGGCATCGATCAGAGGCTCCTTTCGCACATCTTGGGGCTGATTCCTGGGACTGACGAAGAGCACAAACACCTGGAAGTTGGGATTGTGCCGGGCGGCTGATTCAATGGCACAAGCCTGGCGAGCTGTCAACTGCAGCTCATGGGGATCCAGGGGGCAGCTCGTCTCCAGAAAGAATATGCTTCTTCCCGGAGTGGGTCTGGGTTCCGTCAGCAGCACATCTCCC
>JBAMBL010002401.1:0-61115 GCA_037043405.1 Drosophila subquinaria | reverse complement strand
TCAGTCGAACGATTCGATACAAACAACTGTATTGTTTATGTTTATTTTATTTTATAATGAACGCGAGTTTTGGGAATCTTTTGAAAAAGAAAAAGTGGTTTTTATTTTCTGTACTCGTTTTTTCGCTTTGTCTATTATTCATAAAGTATTCGATCGAAACCAGAAAGTCTCTCAACACACACTCGCCATCCGAATGTTTGTTTTGTGCAATTGCCAACGCAGCAGGACACCGCCAAGATTAGAATTTGAAAATGAAGAATATGTAATATTTATGGACAAACGACCAGTATCCACTCATCATTATTTGGCGATTCCCAAGCAACACTACGACAGCTTAAATGTGCTCAATAAATCCCACGTAGACTTAGGTAAGTTATTGTTGCTTCATTTGCATTTTTTGTATACAACTGCGCCGTTGTTTTCATATTTGATTCACACGCTTCGATGTTTTTGCAGTAAGTCGAATGCAGGAGGGCATGGTCAAGTTCCTAGAATCAAAGGGCGTTGATACATCAGATGCAATAATCGGCTTCCACATTCCTCCGTTTATATCTCAACATCATCTGCATCTGCATGGAATTTCACCCGTTTCTGAGATGAGTATTTCGGATCGGATAAGTTTCCTGATGCCAACGTTTTGGGCCAAGTCGGTGAGTTTTGAATCACACATTCCACATTTGCTTGAATGGTTAATTGAATTTTTTATATAATGTGCAGGCCAATGATACGATCGATTCATTACGACACTCGGATCTTTAATGTTTAGATCGACTCTAGTCTTTTAAAATAAGCAACACCGTCCAGTGGAATTAATTTTTGAATGCTTCATCATATTCCGGGTCAACGACTGGTTTTTAATAAAATGCTTCCCTTGCCTTGTCACTTTCAAATAAAATGTTAAAATATCACCTAAATTTATCATTGAAAATGAAAAGTTAACATTATTTGTATTTACACTCATGTACATACGTATGTTTGTAGGCACCTAATAAAAAGACAAACAAGTTTTGTACATACAAACAAATACGTTAATACAAATAATAATGTATTTTTTTTTCTATTATTAAAATAAATATTTTTATAGAAAGCCGACAACTCTAGGAGAAAGTTAACATATCGATAGGAGCTTGTGCATTTTCGGCTATTTCCGATAATGTCAAAATCACCAAACGGTCGAATAAAAAAACGAAAGCAGTAACACCTCTTAATATAATTATTCTAATAGCGATTGCCAATAATTAATACTTGCAATCAAAAATGCACTTTGCAAAAAATTATTTAGGTCACATAATTTGGCAAAAGATGGACAGAGATAATTATATCGATAAGTAATCAGGCCAACATGAAAATATGACTGCTATGGAAAATATCGATCTATCGAGAAATTGGTCCCATGTCATTTCTCTAATGAATTTGATGGTTTTCAAAAAACTAATTAAAAATTTGTACTAACAAATTCAAAAAACCGAGAAAATTATAAATTTTCTAAAATAATGAAGTTAATTTTAAAATAAAATTGGTGCACGACACCCTTAGCGTGGTGAAGCTAAGTAAGGAATTCTAAAAAAAAATCTTAAAAATTGGAGAAAAATTCAACAAAAGCAGTTTTCTAAATTCTAGCTTCAAAATTAAGCAAGTTGCAAATTTAACTCAATTCTTTAAATTGAGTTTACCTGATATGGTTGCCACCTTTTACTTTTGCCAATCTTGGGCAAAGTTGCCACATGATTTTTTTTGTTACCATCAGGCAACTTCCATAGGCAAAAGCAAAGCGAGCGAGCGAGAAGACATTCACAGCAGCAAACGCTGAGTTTTGGTTTGTTTTAGTTACAACAAGATTCGCGAAAACCTTTGAAGAAAACTACTTAATTACGTCGCAACTGAAGGGATTGAAGAGCCTTAGACATAGTGCGTTTAAGACAACGCGCAGGATGTGGCCACAAACGCTGGAAATGTCCCGCGACGAGTGTCGAGGCATGTTGCGTCGACTTGGTAGGTGAAACGCTGCTGCTGCTGCCGCCGTCGCAGCCAGGAGCTGGCACTGCGAATCCCGCAGAGAAAACAATAACTCTGCTGCTGCTGCCATCCAACTCTAATTGGTGTTCATTTGTTTTTGTATCGTTTGCGCAGAGCTTGAATCGTATTCGCACATAATTAGCGTTTTTCGCGCCCAAGGCTCCCTCAGCGAACCAAAGGCAAAGCTGCTGGAAGAATTGCGCCAACTGTTCCACATTACCCAGGAGCGTCACTGTGCCGAGGTGCGACGTGCTGCCAACGATGAGCAATTATGCACAATTGCCGAAAAGTAAGTGATGATTGTGATGGAATTGTGATGTGTGTGTATGTGTATTTGTAAATGTAATGTATTTTACATTTTGCAGCGTCTGCGGTCCGAACACATGGCAGGAATGGTCACGTGAAGGTCGTCGCCCGTATCCGCTGCTGCCACGCATCAGTCCCCAAACGGCACTCAGCATTGTGGCCAACGATCTGGCGGCGAAAGCGTATGCGGAAAATGCAAAACTCGCCGCACCGGTCGAAACTGGCGCCAATCTAAGTGATGCCCTTCTGGAGCAGGCCAATTATTTGATGCTCAAGCATGGCACCCCAAAAGCTCAGGAGCGGCATGTGGTCATGGATGAGCCGGTGAGTGATGCTCTAGGATTATATAACATGCCCTGACCTGGCTATATGCATGCATATGTATGTATTGTTGTTGTCGCTGCTGCGTACATGTGTGCGCGCATGTATGGCAAAAGTACAGTCTGCGCCTGGATCGTTTGCTCTCATTCTGTGTGGCTTGCGAGGAATCGCTTAAGTGGCAGAGCAACCAGGACACATTTCAGGTGCGCTCTTTAATGCTCCAAAGATCTGCTAATGTATAGATGCATATGGAAATGTGTGTGTGTGTGTGTGTTCGAATGTCCCTATTGGGTAGTTAAAAATCCAATTGGAAAACATTCATTTGCCAGTGTCAGTGGTATTGTTATTGGATTAACTTTGATTTCAGTTTATTAATGTCGAGACATTTATTTTGATTTTATTGATGGTGGGCAGCTGCTGTTTAAGTGCAGTTTTCATACATTTTACAATTTAAATTTGATTAAACTGAATGCTATAGAGGTGGATAAACATCGAGTGAGAAACATCGATGCCATCGATGTAAAACATCATTGCCATCGATGTTTGGTAGGCCACAACAAAAAAAGCAATCCTGTTAATTACGAGCCTCTATATATTTGAAAGAAAGAATTTTAAAATATAATGAGAAATATGTATAATTCAATCTCTTTTACAGATGAGATTTACAGATATAAAAACCGTTTCCAAAAAAATTTTATGTGTTCAGCACACATCGAAACATCGGGGACAACCAACACACGCACACACCTCTAATAAAATGCATTAGAGACAAATCTTGCAATCATGTGGCAACCTTGGCTAAACTTGGCAAAAAGTGGCAGCCATACGGCCACACGGTTAACTTAATTCCATATTTAACTCTTTTAAAAAATTTAAGAATGCTAATAGAGTTTGCATCGAGTTGGCAGCCTTAGCTCTCAGGAAAAGGGACGATAGTCATATTAAGGAATTTAAAAAAAAATTTCCTCTTTGGAATATTTTAATTTTTAAGCCCGAATTTTGAAAATTTGTGTTTCTGTCTAGTTTAGAATTTTTGATTTAGAATTAACAATACCAACTTTACCCTCAGATGGGAGACAAGCACCCAACACTCATTAAAATCATCTCCTTTATTTTATTTTTAATTTATTAAAGTTTACTTTATTGCGAAATTAATTAAAATTCACATTTAAATGTCGCTCTCCGGAACCGGTGAATGAACAAACTAAATGCCGGACTTAGGCCATGTAGTTCAGTTGCTTTTTTCGTTGCTACTCCAGGTGGCGTATTTGTTTTATGTTTCACAAAAAAGTCAAAAGGGGCGCACCAAAATGTAAACAACAACTAAACACGAAGGAAAAGTTTTGTTTTTTCCTTTTCAATTTTGGATTTAACAACTGCTTACAAATTTTTACAATTTTATTGTTGCTCCTTGCAGTTTAAGGTGCCAGATTTGCCAAACGAAATTAAGAAAGCAACACTCAAGCGGAAGGAGAACGAGGCTGGCGACGCCAAGCCCAACAAGAAACGGAATACACAGCATGATAAGCAACTGGGCCAGGGACAGCAATCGTCTGCGCAGTTGGGCGCTGGCAGGGATGAGGATGGTCAAGCCATGCCGCTGGAGCAGCGCCCCACGGCGCGCACTCTGCAACAGCGTTACTTCTATCAACAGCAGCAGAAGCACAAGCAAAGATTGGCCAGCAAAAAGGGAGCTGGAAATGCGTTGGCCAATCACAGCGGAGTTGCCGGTAGTGGGGTTAATACAAAGCCGGCCAAAAGCGGACGGAGGCGGGCACAGAAACAACTTCAACAGCAGCTGCAACAGAAACAACAGCAGCAGCAACTACAGCAGCAACAACTACAACAGCAGCAACAACTACAACAGCAGCAGCAACAACTACAACAACAACATAAAGTATTATTGTCCGAGTCGACGACGCATCCAAATTCCAATCACTTGGTGCAACCGCATGTGGAATATATACTCGACGAGGCGCTCAAATCGGTGGCTGCCACCAAGCTAAAGACGCTGCCAGCAACACGGGCTGTTTATGCCACCCAGGAGCTGCAATCTCCGACAGCGGCACCACCGCGCTCGATTGTCAACTCGCCCGTTGTGTTCAAGGAGAAGATGTCGCCGACAGCGCAGCCACAACAACAGCAGCAACAGCTCAGCACGCCGGTCAAAAAATACATTGTTGAGGAACGACAACTGACAGCGGCAACAGCAACATCAACATCCACAGCAACTGCAGCAACGCCTGCTGCTAATGTATCCACAGCCAATTTACCGCTGGCACCGCAAATCATCAGCGTGCAACAGATTGCGGCGCCACCGAAGGTGCGCACGACCAGCAGCAGCTCCATATTGCCGCCGGGCACCAAGCTGACGCCCAAGAAGATCAATCTGCTGACCACAGACAAGCAGCAGCTGCCCGCCGTGGCGAACACGGCGCTGCGTCTGCTGTCCTACGATCAGCAGCCAGTTAGCAATCTCAGCAGCAGCAGCAGCGGCAGCAGCAAGGCGCCCGCCACGGCAGCTGTCCAGAAATACATTGTGGAGGAGCGTGTGCCCAGCCAGAGCCAGAATGTAGCAACGACGCCGCTGAGCAGCGCCTCGGCTGTAAATATTATTAAGAACATACCAGTCAGCAGTTTGAACAACACGCTGATTACGCCGCTCAGCAATTCCGCCGCGACGTCCGTTGTGCCCGTGTTCCGCAAGGCATCGACGAGCACAACGGCAGCGGGAGCAGGTGGTGCTAGTGGTTCACCCGCAACGCCACAGATTCTGGGCAACATCAAGCTGACTAGCGCCAGCGCCATCAAGCATGTGCCCAGCAGCGCATTGCGCAATATCAAGATCTGTTCGCCCAATGGCAAGGTATTCCTGCAGCCCGCCAAGCTGCACGCCGGCAGCATCATTCACAAGCTGAACAGCGCCAGCTCAGGCGGAAGCACAGCCATCTCGGCCCTGTCGCCCACTGGCAGTGGCACGCCCACGTCGCCACAGCCAACGCAGCAGAGGATTACGATACAGAAGATGCAGTTGCTGACGCCCTCACAGGTAATCTCGAGTGCGACGAGTGGGAGCGGGACAAGCAGCGTTAGCATTGCAGGCAGCGGCACAAAGGTCAAGCCCACCACTTTGACCCTGGGTCCAGCGGGTGTGGGCAAGAATAACTTGGTCTTTCTGCCCACGAGCGGAATGCGAGCGGTCACGTTGGCCTCCAGCAAGCCCAAGTCCGGGTCCGGCGCCGAGCTGCTGACGGCCAAGCCCAATGTGCTCGTCATAGGCCCATCTTCGTCCGCCGGACATGCGGCCAGCAATTCGCAGACCGTGGTCGCCACCACGTCCATCATGAGCAAGGCCAAGTCCAGTCAGCTGATTACGGAGGACACGCCCATTGATATCATCAATATGCCCATCATTGTGGCCGACAATGGAGCAACGGATGCAAAGACGCCGGCCAAGACAGCGCCAATGGTGGTGCTCAATACCACCGACTGGGAAATGGAATTGGATCAGGCTTCCAAGGCAGCTGTTGCTCCGACCGCAAATACAACCACAACGACAACAACAACAACAGAATCAACAAGCACGAAACTCACGAATGCTTCTAGCAGCAAGAAGAGTCTGGATGATGTCATTGTGGAGGATGTGAGGGAGGAGGAGGTGGTGGCAACCAGCACACAGCTCAACAATCGAAGTGAGTAGTCATGCTTTATATCAGCGGTGGGCATGAAATCTGAATTTGGGAGCGCTACAAGCCCTATTAGAGTCTACCTAAGTGGGGAGCAGCCGCTGCTCCCGGAGCCACTGCGTGCCCACCGCTGCTTTATATCTCTAATTTGACTGCTTGTTATATCCTGACCATGTTCTCTATTACAGTAATTGAACTGCAGGAGGAAGACGGCAGTGCAATTGAGTATGTGGACATGGAACTGGAACAGCCCCTAGAAATCGAGAGTACCAGCAACATATCGCCGGAGACAATGACCAGCAGCAGCACCACCACAACCATCAGCAGCAGCAAGCCCGAGCTGAAGAAACTGAAAGAGCAGGCAACAAAGGTGGAAGTTGTCACGGCGGCAACAGCAACAACAACAGCAACAGCAATAATAACAGCAGCAACAACAACGTTGCCGTAGGCATTGCAATTGATGGTGCCTTTCATTTTAATCCTGTTATTTAGCCACGAATTTGAATTTGTCATTTTTGTCATTCGTTACAAGAGAGAGAGAGAGAGAAGAACGCACAGCAGAACAGCCCGGTTTAATTTTAGCATTAGTTATTAGATTAGTTTCGAGTTCTTTAAGCAAAGTGCAACATTATCATTATATTTATATGTATATTCAAATATCTACAAGAATCCCCCTCCCCGTGAGAATCAAGTTCTAACTCATCTAGTTCTAATTCATAAATTTGCAGACCTTGTGTTTATTTTTTTTAAATTTTGGCGCCAACAAAAATTGTAATTAATTTCTCCAAGCTGCCACCATCGATCGAAAACCTTAATATTTGTATACATTGTAAATAGCATTTCTCTTTTATTTAGTTAAGCATTTTAAGTTAATAACAAAACGAAAGAGGAGAAGAACAGAACAGAACAGCAAGCAAATCATAAGGAATAAGAATAAAATGTTTTCAATGAGATTATAGTAATTAGTTATCCTCTCCCCGCTCCATAAAATATGGCTGCTATTAATTAAAACAAAAAAAAAAGAGTAAAATTGTAAATATCTAAGTTTAAAACAGAAAAAACATTGAAGATTGATTTTCAAAAACAATGCTAAAAATCGTATAATTCATGTATATGTACCATGTAAAGAATAATTGGGAATAAATCGCAAAGGACGAAAAGTTGAAGTCGAGGAAAATATCCTGCACTTGCTATATATAGTACATATATAATGACTACTACTAGCGGGTAGTTTTAGCTATTAAGAATTTTATGCGTCGATTTTGTAAAAGCCAAATCATTAAAACGAAATGTTGCGACTTTTTTTTAGACAACACGCAGTCGAAGCGAAAACCACCCAGAGTAAAAAAATTGAATACTATAATACAAATATTGTTAAACAATGCGTGCAGCTGTATAATTTTTATCATAGAAGTTTTAAATGAAATAAATATAAATGTAAATGTAAATAATAACAGCAAGTTTTCAATTTTCAAACGGCAAATAGAATTTTCTTGTCGAGACCCTGTAACCAGGGATTAAATCATTAACAGAAACCGTAACCTTTAACCGGTAAAAGCCGATTGAAATTTAAAACCGTAACTGAAAAAGAAAATTTTTATTTGACCGAAATCTTAAAACCGAAACTCTGTTAACTGAAATATCCGTTTAGTAACCGTTTTATTTATAAGGGTTAATTTGGGGCTTTCGTACATCCAAAATAAAACGTTTTTTATAATATTTTCTTTATAATAGTTTCTTATTTTAAAAATTGCAATTAAAAGTTATGATGTAACTTTCAAATACAATTTTAAAAGCAGGTTTTATTTTTTTAATTTTTATTATCAAAATTAAAAAATCAAGTTTAAAATAATTTTGAACCTTTCCAATTTTTTCCGACTCATGTTTGCGATCTCTGATATTTTGATATTAGTTTTGTATTTAATTTTATTTTTTATTTTTAATTTTGATTTTCATTTTCTTATGTTTAATTTTGAATTTTTATTTGTGATATTCATGATCGATTTTTCATAGCACTGAATAAGCGCAAATAAAATAAATTTATTAAATGAAGTATAAAAATTGTTAAAATGTAACTAAACTACATCAAACTGAAGAATATGTGAAATTAGAAAGTAATGCCTATTTAATTATTATTATTATATTATTAATATAATTATATTTTTGCACATACATATTTTTTTTTGCGAACCGAAACCATACCCGTATTTCAAAACCGAAACATACAAAAACCGGTTCGAAACCTTTATTCAAAGATTTTGCATAACCGATAACCGAAAACCTAAACGCGAACATAACCGAAACCGTAACTGAAACCGATATTCGTTTCGGTTTAAATCCCTGGTATTTACCCGTCTAATCTTGTGTCTTTTATCAATGTTACAGCCCGCTTTATAAAGAAGAGATGCTCCCACAAATCCGTTGCAAATCTTTAATCCTTGTTGTATACATATATGTGTAGATATATATCCATAAAATCACGACACTTAACGATGTATTTAACGAACCGAGGTACAGAATTCGGAGTTAAGATTAAGATGAGTTTCACAAAAAGTTGATCGTGTTTTGTTTGGAAATTCAGTACATTTACAGAGTAACCAATAGGTTGAATAAGATGTATGCATTATATAAACTATGTGTAGGATGTAATTTGTATTGTTCTTAATTGCGGCCCAAGGCGGTGCCATGTCCCCAGGGCGAGGTGGCAGCTTGACGTGGCGGCGGTGCTCTGCTCTCGGGCGGCACACCAAAGCCGCTGATGCCGCCGGAGATGTCGGGAGCAAAGCGCTTCCTGCAACATGAACAATAATTAAATCGTAATCATCATTACAAATAACTCATACTTACAGAAATTGAGGTGTCTCCAGAAAGGCATTGCCTCCGAGCTCCTGTGGATATTGGAATTTCAAGAAGTAGTAGACGTGTCCATTGAAAATGCCCACCAGGGAGGCGAGGGAGCCGTGGAAAATGAGCTCGATGCCCGCCAGGACCCAAGGTAAATACATGGCCTTAAAGCGACTGCCGAACCAAAAGTTGACAATGACCTCCTTGTTGAGCTGACACCAGATGTAGGTGATGGCAACGACCAGCATGTCCATCAGGAAGTAGACATTGAACACCATGCCACCGAGATTCGCCAGGACGGCGGTGATAATCAGCAGATACATGTAATCCGACGGACTTCTCGCATACTGATCCTTCTCCAGGCGTGCGCTATACTGTGTGATGAAGTAGCAGTTGATCAGGAAGTGAAAGCCGGTCGCTCCGCTCAGCGGGAACACAAACAGCGATGTGATGCAGCGCCAAAGTTGCAGCCGGGTGAGCACAAGTTCCCTCGACAGGAACATGTATTCCATGGGCAGAATTCCGAACCGGCAGAGCAGACTGAGGCCCACAGTGGCCGTTAGCCAGTAGCGGGTGAAGCGGGGCAGCGAATTGTACCATGTCCCAGCGTCCATGATCTTTTGTGTTTAGATAAATATGTCTATTTTGATATTGTAAAAATTCTCCTACTTTCCGGACTGTTGATTTACGTGTCTTTAGCTTACAGTGTCACCCCACGCAAATTTTAGCACTAAAAAATACCAGTACTTTCCATATGTTATGTGCGCGGCTTCCAATTAGACTTACAAGCTACAAGACAAAAACTCAAAATAGCACTAATTATCACATGCGCCCAAATTATCTAAATTTATTTAAATTTAATTTAAATTTATTTATTTTTTTATAAACGATGATATCATCAGCAGTTTTACAGCTGCATTTCTAAAAACAAGTTTCACAACAAACACATAAAGTTGTATCTTCTTTTTTCGACGATGTGGCAACCTGTTTCAGTGTTGCTTAACAAAACGATTATGAGTGAAGTATTCAAATTGTGGGCGGGCTTTTCATTTATTTATTAATGAATTTTGAATCAAACAAATAAATTTATGTTAAAATCATGTAAAATGTTAGTTATGAAAATTATTTAACACGCTTTTAATGCAGTTATTTAGGTCAGATGTAGCCTTTTTTAAAACTCATCCACACGAATGCTGCACAGTGGTGGAAATACTTGACGAAATACTTGAAATTGTGCATTTTCCGAAATGCTGCACACACAAGTGGCAGAGCTCGTGATGTATTGAATTGGTGCAGCGGTTCCGAAGCAAATTACCAAAATAAAATAATTGGCGACACCAAAATTTGCGTTATATAAAGCAGTTGCCTTATAGAGATTAAATTGGTTTCTTATTTAACTAAAATTTTAAGCATCACAGAATTTCAACTAAATAAACTACGAAGGCCACAAAAAAGCAATATTTTTAAAAATGAAAACAATTTTGCTAATTCATATAACTTTGTAGAATATACAAAAATATTCAAAGCATTAATTTATAGAAAATAAATCAAAAATTAATTTTGCTCCATTTTAAATTTCAAAGTATATGTTTAGATAAACTGTCCGAGTTTCGTTTTAAAGTCCTTAAAGTGAACAAATGCCGGTTAAGAATGGAATGATATAAGATGGAAATGGCAGTGAGCACAATTCTTATGTGGGTGAATTTTCATTGCCTGTTGAATTCCATATTTCATTTTAATGCATGCGAGGAAGTGAGATAGCAGCATAGGGTGAGAGAAAACATACAGTAACAGTAAAAAAATCGAGCTAATCAAGTGGTTTCGGACCAGTTCAATGTGGGCTCGCTTCTCCGTGGATAGGACGAGTTCTCAAATGCATGTAGGTATTTGTTATATGTATGTGTGCGTGAGCGAAGACACACCCACCGTTTAAATACAAAATGGGTGCTACCATCGGCTACAGTCACACTTACACTGACAGTTACACTCTCACTCACAGCGACAGAGAAAGCGAGAGACGCATGCGCTGCCCCTCTCCCTCTCCCTGCAGCAGCAACACGCCCACATTGCCAATGCTCATCATGAAGTTGTCTTTGCTGTTTTAGTAGCTGTTGACAAAGAGCATAGAGAGCAGCGAGGTTTTATTTACTTACGCGTTGAGCTTTTACTGCGCCTTCCCTTCCACTCACACTGCTGAGCTGTCATTTTTATTTTTTGTTGTTCTTGTCGTTGCTCGTTTTTGCTCGCTCATTTCGTTGTAATGTAAGCGTATGCATATAATTTTGTATCTATGTATGTATGTATGCATGTGTGCGTTTTTGTATTATATATTTATGCATGGAAAAATTGCACATATGCGTTTGCATTGCCTTTTTATTTTGTATGTACATATGTTTTTGGTATATAAGCATTATAATATGTCTCTTAACTTGACTTTGTTCATTTTCCTTAAATCCTTGAAATTAATGCCATGGACTCATCCTCTAAATTTCTTACATTTTTTCTCTGTTTGGTGCTCAAATTAAGGATTCGGTTTTATTAATTTCCACGAAGCAAATTTTAAAATTATATTTAATGGTCCGTTTCAAAAAAATTAAGTTTAATAAGCGAGGTTCAGATTTGTTTTAAAATAAAATAGAAATAACAATAGAAAATTTATTTTTTATTAAGTTAAATTTCTTAAACAGTTAAAAAGGTTTTATTAAAAATTATTGTATAGGCTTAAAAACCAAGAATGTAGAAAACAAATGAGAAAAAAAAAAAATAATCATATTGAGAACTTTAAAATAATTCTGATAATTTTCGAAAAATGTTTACCTTTAATGAAGCTTGGATTAAAATTGCTAAAACGTTAAAAAGTCAAGTTCGTACTTGTGGAATGTAAATTTGTTTTTTAACTTAGCATGGGAACTATGAATCTCTGACATTGCCATGCAGCCTAATTACAGTAATTATTTGATTATAAAATCTCCCAGGGTGCACAGCAATTTTGCCCCGTACACGGAGACTCCTTTACACACACACACACACACATGCATCTAGTCCAGTGTGTGCACAGTTCATATTTCGCATAGTTGGCATGGAATCCGGAATCGTTTTTCGCATATAAACATACCTTTGTTTGTATATGTGTGTGTTTGATATGCATGTTTGTATGTGTGTGCACATATTTCAAATGCCTGAGGCGCAACAAACATTGAGCATTTCTCCCCATAATGGCGCAGCGGGAAAGGTCGACGCAAGAGAGAGAGAGTGTGAGAGTGAGAGGGGCACCCAAAACTCACTTGTGTAAATGAGAACGCAAAAAAGAGGCAAATCATAAGAGGAGCGTGCGCCGCCAAATTGCAGTACAAATATGTATTCACCCAGGGTTGTGTGGAGACGTAGGGGCAACAGCTTAGAAAAAGGACAGTCCGCAGATACAGCAGCTGCCTACAAAATATAAACATGCATACATACACGTGCACGATGGCGTTAATATTACACACACACACACACACACACACCAGAGACAGAAACAGCCCTCGAATAAATGATAGGAGGGGGCCGCTGCTGTCTTATTGGTGCAAGCGAGAGAGTGACACCGAGAGGGAGAGCGCAAAAGAGAGTGAAGCGTAATGATGTTGATAAATGATAATGATGATGATTTTTTTCTGAGTTCGCTTCTCTCGCATTAACATTAGTTGGCCGTCGCGTCAGAGCGAGAGAGCATGAGCGCGCATTTTATTCATTTTGATTTTGATTTTGACTGGCGTTTGACGTCGATGTTCACGATGAACCCGACGGCAAATTGAGGCAAGAACAAGAGTGTGGTATGCGTAGGTGAGAAAGAGCCGAGAACTTAACGGTACTGTGCATTATTGACATTGCTATTACCGTTAAGCGCGGTTGCCATGCCTGTATGTATGTATAACCTAAGAACATCAACGAAGTCTTGGCCGAATACTTATTTTTGTTTTGCCTTAACTTACTTTGGCTCATAATTCAAATATTTACATTCCGAAATTGACGTCTTGAACGCGCGGTCGCAATTCTCAACGATTCTCCTGGGATTTCTTCGGTGTAAATTAAACGAACAGCTTTTACCTTGTTTCCCCTTATTACATCTATACATATTTATCCTATGTGTGTGTGAGTGTGTCTGTGTGTGTAGAAAAAACCCTGCCAATAAAAGTATAACCTGCAGCAATTACTGGCTTGATTAGTCTTGGATTAATTTAAATGGCAATACATAAAAAACACTTTGAAGTTCTGCCAACATTCAATTCAAATATTAACTTAAGCTAACGGCAAAGACATCAAAAACGGATTAAAATACTTAGCTGCAATCAAACGGAGCAAATATCACAAGAATATTTGAATATTTATCTGGAGGTGAGTAAAATATATCTTTTAATTTATCCTTGGTTACCCAAGGCACTCAAAATATTCTCACTCAGTAAAGTATCTTAGAAAATTATGAGGAATATTAATTTGACTGCAGTCAACAGTCGAGTATATATGTATATGTATAGGGTATATCATATATCAGCGTGGGTATTGTAAGTTTTCAGTAAGTGTGAAAGTATGTGAATGTCTGTCTACAGAAATTATTCTGTTAAATATAGTCTTAATTTCTCAGTGCCTGTCGAACTGTTCCTCATAGCAGACAAGCAAGAACCATTTGGGAATTCTAAGCAAGCATACGCAAAAAGCGTATAAGAATTAAAGATCTTGGTTTAAAATTTTACGCACTTGTTTTGTGAGTGGAACCTAAGTTCCGAGCTTATATAAAGAATTTTTTTGATCAGGACTTAGCCTGTTGTAATTTAACATGGAAACAGTCTTTACTTAAAATATATTTGTATTTATTTAAGAATTTCGGTCTGGTTTTTGAATGCTCAATTGTTTTTGGAGATCGAATCATTGTGTACAAAAATAGGAAGATTATTGAAGATTAAATACAAAGACGTTTCTGAATATAGTAAACTTACTTCTAGATCAGCGGTGGGCACGCAGTGGCTCCGGGAGCAGCGGCTGCTCCCAACTTAGGCAGACTCTAATAGGGTTGTTGTTGTGGATGTTGTTGTAGTGCTCCCGAATTCAGATTTCACGCTGTTCTAGATTTATAACGATATTAAGGCTACCATTTTTTTATCAATTTTTTTTTTAGTTTTTTTTCAAAATGTTGCACAAAATTTCGATGCTTTCGATTGTTCTCTGTTAAAAATTATTGAAAAAATTTAGTTGTTCTTTATATTACAATATTAGGTGTTCACTTACCTTTTGAGCTATTCTTCAAATTTCGCAATTTATTATGGTTTTAAAACAGTTTGTTTTTCTAAAATGTGATTTAAATCAAAAAGATTAATTATTTTTAGAAATAGCTGAAGTTCGTTATGTTGATTTGTAAATGAATAGTTTTAATTTATATAAAAAAAGAAAGAAATATAAGAATTCATTAAAGACAGTAATATGTTAATTTTTCATTTAAATCCCAATCTCTTTCATTTAAATTGTGTGAATCTTTCTTGAAAACTCAGAACTCTGAAATTATTTCAAGCGAATTTCAGCACCGAATTCATAGTTGTAGTAATAAAATCTTGAAGTCGACTGCTGCTAAATTACTTCTGAGTTTCCTCAGTGGCCATTTTGGGATGTCAACAGCACTTGAGGAGCTGCCTAAGGAATCACACGCGATGTCTGTCAGTGATTGTGTATGAGTGTGTGTGTGTGAAATGAAATGGAAAGTGTCTAAGCTCCCAGCTGAGCTCGACAATCTGTCAAAGTTCAACCGTGTGGCAGTTGTCGTCCATCAATTGTTAATGGCACGGTGTGGAGAGGATGAGCACGAGTTGGTCGCCAAGCGCTACTCAGCATGGTAGCCACAACTTGGAGTCGTTTCTGCTCCTTCTATTTAACTGTCGTTTTTCGCGCGCTTTTCAATTTTTAATTGGGATTTTTGCTGCTGAGTCGTTGTTTGTGCAACGCCTTCACAGGACTTACTCGCAAGTCCTCGTACTTGTTCTCTTGTTCTCGTCCTCGCCCTCTCAGTCTGGCAGTCTGACAGTCTCTCCGTCTCTCCGTCTGACTGTGTTGACTTGCCCGGTTCGCCTGAGTGCGCTCACATTGCGATTGCCCGTGGGGTAAAATGTCTTACGGTTAGTCGCCGTCGCCGTCATCGCCACGTGGTTGTAAAATGCGCTTTTGAATAAATACAATATGCAATGAAAGTGGAAAATGCTTTTTATTCGCCACGGCGTACAGTGGGCCATTTGACCAATATTGTACATTAAAATAAAAAACCTAAAAAAAGCATAAAGTATTATTTATTATTATATTTTTTTTGAAATAATGGCCGTGTTCACCAGAACAAATCGACAACAGAAAATCGATGAAATTTGCATGATTATTCTGGTGAAATGCAGTGATTAGCAATCATGATTTAAAATTTTGTGATTATGATGACTGAAAATTCATCACCAAAATAGTACGCTGAAATTTTCTGATTGTGATGCTTTGTTATCGAGCAAACAAAATACATGATTACTGATTGATTAGTTCTGGTGAACGCGGCCAATAACAATGTTTTTTAAGATTTGTTCACTCAGAAAAATATGCCTCCTAAAAACATTTATTTCCGTACTTGAATTTATACAGATTTTTTATTAAAATATTAAGATCGCCGTGTTCTCTTCAATTAAGTATGAAACGATCCTAAATTTTAAATTCCGAACTATCTGTATACCGAGCATTTATGCAACAAAAAACACAATTATTCAATGATATTTAATTTTCTTATTTTGTATTGATTTGGTGTACTTAAAATAAAAAGTATATTTCAGGATCGAAATGAGAATGCTTTGTCTTACAATATGTTAATTTTGGGATAAGTTAAAGACCTTTTTAAATTAAAATAGTATGTTTTGGTCTTTAACATACATGAACAAATTCCGAGTCCTACTTTAAGTATATCAACCTTTGAACCTTTTCGGGATTGTAAAGAAGCGAACTTTAAATTGGTTTTTTTTTTTTCTTTTCACTTTTGAAAATTTCGAACTTAGTCAGCTTTTTAGATCGTTTGTACTTGATTATCTCTGTTTATGCAGTCTTGATTTTTTTCTGAATGTAGCAATGCTCCACAAAAGTCGTAGCTTTTCTATGTTTTCTAAGTTCTACTTAAATTTGTTATGTAATACAAACTTTCAACATAAAACTATTTTTATGTAAGATAACTAAAATAATTTGTCAAATAAATAAATATAACTTATCAAAATTAATCAGGGGTGCCACAGGAATCGCTTTCGCTTGAATTTGACATAAATTTCATACAAATTTTAATCAAACTCAAGCGAAAGCGATTTCTGTGGCACCCCTGAATAATTTGTATAACTAGTGAAATAAAAAGCATGTGAAACAGCCGATAATTATTGTAGAAATAATAATTATATCATTTTAAAAGAACTTTCTCATAATTTTTAAGACCTTCTCAAATTTCATTATTAACCTTTAGCTAAGCCATTTGGCCCACTGTGCGACTCCGGCTCGCACTCTTCCTTCCTCGGGCAGTGTGCTCCTTTGGGGTTCAACGTATTTACCGATTTTTCGTGGTTATATGATTTCCTGACACGGGTACGACGGCAATCATTGTGACATTTTAATTGTTTATTTGCGCAGTTTTTGCAGTTTGCGCATGCGGCCACTCTCCACACTCTCCTCTCCTCTCCACAACTCCGATCCGTTGCGTTCCGTTTCCGAATCCTGGCACAAATCCCACAGCTCCTCATCCTCTAAAACTCACTGTATGCTCAAGTGCTTGCCAGTTGCTGGCCGGGATGACTGAGGTAATTGTTTTGAAGTTTCATATTTTGACAAAAGATTTGCGGGTGAGCGATGTTTGGCTTGGCTTGGATTCGTTTTTGCTTCCATTTCGTCTCGTTTCGGTTTAGTTCTTATATCCCGAATGCAAAGGACTCTTGGCTGGCATTGCAGTTGTTTGCATGTTTGGTTAATGTAAACATTTGCTTTCATTGTCATTTGAAGTGAGCTGTAGTGTAGTTCATTATTCGCATTCTTTCTGCACATGTGACATTCAGCATTCGATAAAAAATACAGCACTTGGAATACGAGTTGACTTTGAGTAAATAATAATTTCTTATATTAAGATTGTTCTTCATTCTCCAGTCTAGCCGCAAAAGTAATGGACAACTTTAAAATAATTCACAACCTAAAGAATGAAGACAGACGAAAAATAAAATTGATAAATTTTGTTACAAATTCAGAAGAAAAATGAGAAATGTATAGATGCCATTTTGTGAAAATGGTATTATTGAAATGATTGATTCTATATTTAATTTAGAATATTGATATAGGCATTTATCAACAAAATAATATCTAGGAGCAATAATATCAACAAAAAGTTAGTTAAAAAACATTTTTGACAAAATATGTAAAAGTTTTTTTTTTTTAAATAATACTTTTAATATATTTAATAAAGTTAGTTATGGTACTTAGAATAAGTTAAAAAAGTAAAAAATATGATGCCATTAAATTTTATTGTTTATATATTTTTTTTATTAAATGTCAACTAAGAGCAGTCGACCAAATAAACGATTTAAATTTATAAAAAAAATTAGACTTAATATGATATTTACTTATTATGAAATTATACATAAATTTAAATTTAAGCTGAAAGGATAAAAAACAAGTTAGATATTAAAAATGTAATAATTTAAAAATCTGGGGGTATTCAAACAAAATAATTAAATGATCCAACATTTGGTGCAAGGTTTGAGAAAAATTAGATGTTGTAAATTATTAATCAGGGGTGCCACAGAAATCGCTTTCGCTTGAATTTCACTTAAATTTGTATGAAATTTGCATTAAATTTAAGTGTATTCAAGCGAAAGCGATTTCTGTGGCACCCCTGAATATTAGTAAGGTCTCTTTGTGAAAACAATTTCTTGGCATTCAATATGTGGGATCTATAGATCATATATTTATGTAATTGTATCCTTGATATAAATTTGACAGTTAACCCAAGGACTTCGTTTCTTAAGTTGCCATCGTAATAAGTTGTAAATATCTTAAGTATTCCTGCAAGGGAAAAGTATCTTTAATCCGTTAACAATTCAAAATGGTTGTGCAGCTTAAAGTATGATATGATATAATTATAACAGCTTATGAAAAGTATATCTCTTTGTGATATCCCACCATATCGATATTTAATAAACAGTTTTAGAAAAAATTAAATCTGTTGAGCACCACTTGAGCCGTCGCCCGTCTCTAGGGTCAGCTGAGAGAGAATTGAAAAATCAACAAAATGAAATTGTAATAATTTTGATACATGCCGAGTAAGAGCCACCACCAAAAACGAGTGGAACCAGCAGCAGAAGCAGAAGCGGCAACACCAGCCATTTATCCACACCCATTCAGTGCTATGTTTTAATGGCACCCTCATCTGCAAGATGAGCCCAATCAAATATTTATGCCTAATAAGAGACGGCAGCTAAAAAAGCCAGCACATATGGAACTTTATTAGATACAAATTCTTTGGATTTGCCTTTCGGCTGCAACAGCTCTCACTCTCACTCTCACTCCCCCCGCTGCCAATTGCCCTTGCCCTTCTCCCTTCTCCCCGCTCTCTCTCAATCATTATTCAAAGCCCGCCCGTTGTTGCTCTTGTAATAATGTAAAAAATGCGAGACGTCAACCATTTTAGTGTAGTTGCTCTGTTTTTTATTTCTATGTTGTTTTTTGTATGACGATGGGTGCGTCAAAGGGGTTGCAAGGTTGCTGCTGCGCGTACGGCAACGGGATGTTGCCTTTTGAGGACCCTAGACGATTTGTTGCAATTTCCATGGATCGCCGTATGTAGCCATTTTTTGGAAGCCAAACGGCGCCCGGCTGGTGATCCCTGGATGTAGCTAGAGACTACCCTTAAATCACTTCTTTTTTTTTTTTTTTGCGCTGGCCATTCAAGTGCGCAAGAGATTTCAAACTGTTTTGCAGTCGGGGTTTGCTCGTTTGAAAAACCCGCAATTAAGTATGCGTTTTATGCGCTCTACTCTCATTGCATCATTCCCTCAATTCCCTCATTCCATCATTCGCTTATTCCAACTCACTCCCCTGTTAGTCGTGTTGTCGATCCGTGTAACTTTTGTTTATTATGCGTAATTGCAGTAACATTTGTGTGTTCGCCTTTTGTGCGCTTCTTTTGCAGCTGCTGCCATTTCCACGGACTGTGCTCTTTTCTGCCTTTTTTATTCAATGCACATTCCACATATTTCACATGGCGTATGCTTAATATAACTAAACGAACTATCAGAGAGGGTATATTCAGTTTGTCATACGCAGATGGGAAACCTTTTTAAAAAAGAGCTAAATGCGAAAGATCATCAAAAGATCTTTGGGGTGCCGAAGTCACGTATTCGTGTATTGATTCTCGGTTTTCTTTTTTAACCTGTGGCGAAAATTGTTGGTTATAGATGGTTTCAGAATGCATTGAAGAAAGAGGTTGGTAACAAAGGGGTTCAAAGAGTTCAATGACAGAACTTTTCTATCGTTTCATTTGTATGTAAAATAGAGGTCCTCTGTGAGGTAGAACTCTTCTAGGGAAGGGGATCGTTTGTTAAAACTCACATAATATTAAAATATATTTTATCATTGGAATGAAAAAAGACGAAATTAAAGAATCATCTATTTGTTTCTAAGTCTTTTAAGTTCAATAACTCAAATTTCCAAAGTTTTTCTACACTTTTAGATCTTTAGAGTTGATTTACAATTAATATTATTGAATAATTTGAAAATGAGTTTGAAGCTGATTTAAAGTAAAGTAAGTAAAGTATAAAAATAAAGTAAAGTATATTAAAATTTCATTACGGTTTCGGTTATGATCACATTGAGGTTTTTGGTTGTCGGTTACTCAAAATTTTTGCACATCGATTACGTAACGGTTACCGTTTTTTTGTATGTTTGTATGTTTTGGGTTCAAAATACCAGTATGTTTTCAGTTTACAAAACAATTTAAAAAAATGTTAAAGATATGCAAATTGGAAAATAAACACTAAAAAATTTCAAAAATTAAGATCTTTTTATTGAGGTCATAATATAAATTATTGTAGGGCAGAAGTAAAAATAAAATAAGAATTTATGCTTGACCGAGCCGAAATTAACCGTTACGCATGAATCGGATCCTTAACGGTTAGTTCAGTTGGAATAATTTCAGATTTTAGGTTTTGGTTACTTATTTATTTTAATCGGTTAGTACCGGTTAACGGTTACGGGTTTAGTCCCTGAAACAAGCATAAGACATCTATTTTCGTCCTAGGAATTTGAATTCTTCGATTTAGTAAAAAAAGTATACAATATCATTGCAAACTTGAATCACTTGTTGTTGTTTTCTTTGAAATTAAATTTTTTACAATATTTTAGGTATTTTTCAATATTTAAAATAAAATTATAAAATGTTCTTGTAAAAATTTCCCCCGAGGATGTTATTCTTTTCAAAATCCTTTCTTAATGCCTGTTCAGTGCTGTGCATTTGATTGCCACTCAGTTAGTCAGTTAGTTGATGATATATAGATATATATTTGAAGTTGTTTGGTATGGTATAAGTTACTTTATTCTTACTTACAATTTCTATTATAAACTCAGCCTGCAGACCATTTAAGTAGAGATTATCAACATGCACAGTCTGAAGCCGAAGCACAAACTCGTTGAAATGTAAATTACAATATTTTTTTGTTTAAGGGGTAACGGCGAAGGGGTGGGGGAAGGGGCAGGTCCCGTCTGTCGGCGAATTACGGCAAAGTAAATGGGAATTTATTTTGAAGCGCAGCAACAAGAACAACAATTGCGAGAAGAAGCGGAATAACAAAACATGTTGCAAATTGCAAATTGCTGGAAATGCGGGTGCGAGAATAAAGGCAAAAGACTTTTAACCAAGTTGCACATTTGGAGGCTCCAGCAACAAAATGGCGTCGCCTCGTTTGATTTGTTGTTTTTGTTGCAATTCGCGTGCCGCGCTGATCATTTGACAAGCGACAACAAATTGCTACCTTTAGTTTATCGGCGAGTATCTGCAGACAGGCAAACTCGCAGATACTTAGATACATTCGCAGTTGTAGCTAGTTTTTTTGTTGAGAGAATGAGTGTGAGTGTGAGAGAGAGAGAAACAACCCCTGGCTGGGTATATTGTAAATACTATAGAGCGCATCTTTTGTCAATATTTGCGCGGAGCATGTAAACAATTTAATAGGCTGTTAGTTGCTGTGTACTTAACAGATATGGACAAACCGCCATCCCAGCCACTTGACAGCTGTTGCAATTTACGCTTGATCTAAGCCAGAAATATGTTTGCGCCTCAGGGGTTGAGATTTTGTATCTTGTGGATACTTAATTTATGCTGTTTGCAGCAAGCAAATAGTTTATTTAGCGTTTCGAAAGTTGTTTTTTGTTCAAAAATGAAAATTTCATTTCAAAAGATTGTTTGATTCAGGTGTTTGTACAATTTAATGAGCTTGCCAAAATCTTGGTTTGAGTTGGTATGTTTATTGTCTAATTGAAGTATATTTAACGATGTAAAAAGTTCTTTGGAATATATTTGTATATAATTTAAAATGATTAAAAAACAACCCTTGCGGGGATCGAACCCGCGACCTTTGGATTAGAAGTCCAACGCGCTATCCGCTGCGCCAAAGGGTCACATAATCTAACGGCGTCTTATCACCAAACAACTTGTTACCAAAATAGATTTTAAAAAAATATGTTATAGTACGTATAACTTTTTGACGATCCATAGCGTATCATGGGGAAACTCCCACCTCGTATAAGAGTCTAAGCTTAATATTTGCTTGGTAAACAAAACATTCGGTTTCGAACTGTGAAACAGCTATTTAAATATGCGCGTGTTGTCAGCTCGATATTTATAGAACGCACCACGACGGCAGCTAGAAGATAGATATGTATCTACAATGCAAAGATGCGCGTATTTAGTGCTAGACAATTGATGGCAATTTGCAAAAGATAGAAATTTGTAAGTACGTGTATATATGCAGTATCCAAATGTGAGTATCTTAGCATGAACTCTTCGACCTAAAATGTATCTTTATAGCTAATTTACAAGCATTTCATGTAAAACACATTGTTGTAGTATCTGTCCAGAGAAAGAAAGCTATCTGCAGGGCAAAGATAAGAGTATCTCATGCTAAAGATTGTATAAAATATCATTTTATCTACAAGTAATATATGCATGCTGAAGTTGGCATAAAATATATATTTATCTGCTAGAAATTATTTATCAAGAATTTCTTTATCATTTTAATATATTAAAAAAAAGCATATACACAGATAAAATAAATCATTCTAAAATTCACGTATAAAATTTTTGATATTCTCATGTTTCTTTTAAGTATCATTTTTAAAATAACAGTATATGCGAATAAAATGGAGACCACTTAGCATTAAATATTCAAAAAAACAATAAATATTTGAATTCACCGAAAAAAATCTTGAAGAGCCCCAAAATCGAAATATTTAAGAAGGACTTGAAAAATCGTACTTGAATCAAGTTTTTTGAGACCGATTTTAAAAATTCCGAGATTATCGAATTTTAGATACCGTTTGGGATTGATCTTAAGACGGAATGTAAAGGAAAGCGAGCTGAAATACACCCAGGGAAATATGTAGTAATGTGGATGGAGTTATTCAAAAAGAATACATTTTTAAAACAAGATTTTCTGCAGATTTCTTAAAATAATCTTATCATTTAAATTCCGTTTGAATGACACAAATATTTCTTTAACCCATTAAGTACCCATGGAAAATGTAGACTTTTTGTAAAAGTTTTTTTTTCTACTTTATTCTTCGATTTAAAAAAAAAAATGTTTTGATGCAGAAAAATTCTTCAAACAATTCTAAGAGTGACTGCTAAAAAAAATCTCTTCGGTAGTATTTTTTATGAATTTTTGAAAATTGCTAAAAATGACTTTTTTACCCCTTTTTCCTCTATTTCACACAAAAAGTGACATTTTATTAAATATTTATTTATTTATTTATTTGCAGTTTAAATTCCCACTCTATGTTTAACTTCACTTTTGTTTATAATTATCTTTTTTTCTATCTTTATTTCTAAATTTTTTTCTACATAGAATTAGGTTTTAAATTCGTATCTCAAGTAAATTAATTCGAGGCAGCACTGTTTGCGTCTCAAATAAATAGATAAATAAATAAATTTATTGATATTTTATATTTCGAAAAAAGTGTGTCTCTGGGACAGAGTTGAGTATCTCCATATCTCCTGCTGTACACTTCGCTGCAGTTGAGCGAGATCTGTTGACGCAGATTTCACTTAAGGGTTTCAACGTGTACCCTTATGCCAACCTCCTCAGCGGTGGGTAGGGGTAGAGGGGGTGACTTTCAAGTGCCAGTTTCTCATTTACATATTGTCGTTCCGTTGCCTTTATCGTCGCTGCGATCTTCATGCGCTTTTAGCTAATACGATGAAGTTGTGCAGGATATGGGACAGGCAGAAGGGGCAGGGACACAGGACAAGCATCAGGGTTGTTCACTCACAAAATTTCGGCCAAGGCGGATTCACGTGACTCTCGGCAATTACTCAGCGCTTGTTGTTGTGTTCTGTGTTGTGTGTTGTTGTGTTGTGGCTGTTGCTACTTTCAGTTTGTTAACAAATTAATCAAATCGAACACCGCACACTCGACACACCAGCAATGTTCTCTCTCTCTCTCTCCTTCTCTCTCTCTCACTCACTTTGCTCGGTTAGCTAATAGAGTAATCGTTGAAACGTCGAAATGTGGAAAAGCCCCCGAAGTTCTTATCTCTGTTTATCTCTCGGTCCCCTTTTTAGTAGAAGTTTTCTCACTTTTTTGCTGCGTGATTTATCTGCTTTTTCCGACGTTTTTATATCAAAGTCGACCCCGCCCCCGCTTTTGTCACTCCTCCTCTATGAGCAGTCGGTGTCCGGGCAGATTATGCAAACATTTTTACGTTCGTTTTTTTGTCTGTCTTCTTTCTTTTTTCGTATACGCAAATCGCACACTCGAAACGGATATTAAATTTTATTGCTCATGTTGCCATGACTTTGACTTGACTTGGGTTGTGCCATTGTTGTGTTCATTGAGCACTCGAGTAGTCGCTTGGTCAATTAGCCAGGACTATGGGGAATGTCAGGAATGTCAGGAATGTCAGCATTGTGTAGTAAGCAGGTTTTTCCTCCGCCTCATCATCAAGTGTTGGTTTGGGAATGAAAATCGCAGAGAAATGTGCTGAACTGAGCGAAAAATATAGTAGAAATATTGGTGATTAAAAAATCAAAAAAATCTACGAAAATTATTTAAAGAAATAAAGTTGAAGTACTATCACTATAAAAAAAAATTTATTTAAGTAATTTATTTAAACTAGCATATAATTCAAATTTCGCATATTAAACTACTCTTTTCTCTCTCTGAACAAAAATACTGAAATCGTACATGGTTCAGATTAGTAGATTAGGTTCTATATACGAATGTCGAAAAGTATTACTCAGAATTAGAGATGGGCATGGGCCGTGCCGTGTCCGTGCCGTGCCTATTTAAAAAAAATCCGTGTTGGGCCGTGTTGGGCCCCTTATTAAAAATTGCCGTGTTTTACCGTGCCAAAGTCGGTAGGCACGGGAGGCACGGGAGGCACGGGAGGCACGGTAGGCACGGTACAGATTTTGAACTTAAATATGGTACTATCGATAAGTTAGCGTAGTTTTATCGCTTGTTTGTCAGCTTGAGCTGTAGAATTCATCGATGTATCGCACAATTTGCGAACACTTACAACATCATTAGCACGATTGATGCCATAATAATAAAAAAAGTGACGCCATGAAGTGACAAAAATGAATAAAGTTTTTGTCCGTGCCGTGCCCGTGCCGTGCCTATTTAAAAAAATCCCGTGTTGGGCCTCAGTTTTTACCAGCCGTGCTTGGGCCGTGCCGTGCCTCAAAAAGGAGGCCCATCTCTACTCAGAATACTAAAACTCGGAAGAGAAAATTAGGAATCCAAAATTAGAAATAGAGAAATTACGAATCTGAAATTAGGAACACAGTTATTGGGAACCCAAAATTAGGAAGACAGATCTGGGAAAACAAAAATTAGGAAGACAAATATTGGGAAAACAAAAATGAGGAAACGCCAAAATCAAAAATATTTTATAAAAAATCGCCCGATTTTTTGCCCTTTCTATAAGCAAAAAAACAACATTTGTCGAACCATTTATTTCAAAATCAATAGGGTTACATGCACGTGCCACCTCAGAAAATTTTTTTTACTATTTTTGTGTTTGTCGAATGCTTTGAGTAACGAATAATGTATATAAATATTCAAAAGAATTTAACAAAAGACAGGAACACCAAAAATACTTTTCCTATCATTTTTTTCTCCTAATTTTTGTACTCTAAATATTTTTCTTACCTAGTTGAAATTCCTCATTTATTTTTCTTCTTGTTTTTTTTTCTTCTTTTTTTAAAATTCCACAAACAAATTTCTGAATTCGTATCAGATACCTAAATATACCTAAATCCAAATCTAAATGAAAAATGTTACAGAACTGTATGAATTGTAAAAATGCTTAAATTAATTATTGTATTTCAAATTTGTGAATATAAAAATTATAAACGTAAAAATTATTTGTTCTAAGAATGACACATGTAAAAAAAAAAACTTTTTTATTAGAGAAATCTTTTCATGTTGTTTAGATTAAGTGATAAATTTGCAGCTTGCATAAATGGAAGAACGCAAAATAATTGTACTTTTAACCTGGTTTTTTTGGAAGCACACTCTAATTATGGTTTCCAGTTTGGCATCTGCTTTATTTCCTAGAAGATCGTATGACTTCTATGACTGCAATGCCTGCTGCAAATGTTTTGCATCTGATGATGACGCCTCCTTTCCGCCTTCTCCCGTTCAAGGACCCTCGGCGTCTTCATCTTAGACTCGGCACGCGCTGAGCAAGGACACAATTCGCACATGTTCCATTATCAGGCAGGCATTTAATTGCTACATATGCGACACACACAACACAGCACAACACAGCGCACAAGCTCACGCCTCCAAGAAGGGCAAAGAAACCCTCGTGCCCCTCAACTGCTTGGCTGCTGCTGATCCTTCCGGTGGCGGGATACACAATACGCCGGCTGAGCTGAGCGGCAAGACAGGAAGCAATGTGCGGCAATGAACAATTGCTGGCTGAGATTTGGACAGGCAGAGGAGCAGCAGCTGCCGTATCAGCTCCTTGAAGTGGGCAAAGGATAATCAAACGGCAGTCCCGTCTACTTGTTTACTCCTCGTCTAATGATCAACATCATCATTATCATTATCATCATCATCAGTTGTTGTTGAAAACCGGTTGCGTCTTTTGGGCGTTGCCTTTTCCTTGTCCTCGCTCGCCTGACATTTGATTTCTCCGCTTTGATTTTCAATTTCGCTTTCGGCGGCAGCGGAAACGCTTTTTCTTTCTCGCATATCTCAACGGTTGTTGACACGCGATCCTTGGCCAGGATATATATGAGTACTCCGCGTCTTCGCCTCCGTCTGACGCGTGTGCCAGCTTCCGGTTAATTATATTCACGTAAATTGTCAAAAGTACAAAAAACATAGAAATGAAATGTGCAAAACAAGTCCTTCGTCCTTCGTCCGGCGACCCTTGCTCTGTAATTGAAAGCGAAATTTTATGCTTTCATTTGTTTGCCCCATTCAATATTAAATTAAATGCATATGCTCTGCTTTAGTGCATTGTACTTCGCATCCTTGATGTCCTGCCATTGGCTCGAGCTTCTCCTTTTGTCCTCTGCCGTGTAGGCTGTCAGTTGCTTCACTTCTATTCTTTTCCTGTGTCCTCGTCTTTGTTCCTGGCTCTCGCCAACTAACCAACTGCTCATTAAATGTTCGTTCCTCCTGTGCTTTTTGTGCTCCTGTGCTCTCGGCTGTTCTTATCCTTGTCGTCCTTATCGCCTACTTGGCATTACAATTTGGCTCGTGCCAGCTTGAGTTTATTGTAATCCGAGCAATCGCATCCTGTGTCAACGTGTGGGAGATTCAAGTTCAAGGTGAAACTAGATCTGATGACTTTCAATAACTTTGGAGTTGGGAATGGAAATTACACCTAAGCAGGCGTTATAAGATCTATAGCATATTTAATTATAATTAATATGAAATGCAAAATATCTAATTAATATTAATTATAATAAAAACAATCTAAAACTAATCTTTATCATAATTTTTATATAATTTTGTTAATTTCCAAATTCAATATTGTTTAGAGCGTTATTCAGGACTCTTCTAAAAAATAGTCGTTATATGTTTTATATGACAGTTTATAAATTAGTTGCTCAAATGTAGTTATCACAGTGCTCTTTTTATCAATATATTAGGTAATCTGAAGTTATCAGATATAAAAGTCCTCATTTAATTATTTTTTATTATTGAAATTAAACTTATTATGATTCAGACAATACACAGGCCTCTTTACACCAAACTTAAAGCTTCTAGCTTCTGTAGTCTTTGAGATCGATGCGTTTTCAAAGACGAACGGACTAATATAGCTTCAAAATTAAAAATTTTACATTAATGTTAATAATTTTATCTATCAACTTATTCATTGAGAAAATGCACTTCAGTATCTAAATTTTTGGGGTTTTTGTCAAAATATTGAACTTTGTTCCATGTTAATATGTATGTATGATGAATGAAATACAGATCTATAAAATTAGACATTATAGTGAATCAATTTGTATGAAGCAAAAATAAATATTTTTCGATTTCAAGCGGTTGTCAAAATCGTATTCTACGTCTAAAGTCAAAATCGAGCTTCAGATTTTTAGTGTGAAATATGGGAAATCGTATGAAAAGCGAAAACTTATCATAATTTCTCGTAAAAAATCGGAAGGTCGATTTTGACATTAGATGGTTTCTTGGGAAAATCTTCTTAGACTTCTTCGTAGATTACGATTTTGACAACCTCTTGAAATCGAAAAAATGTACACACTTTAATAGACATGTACTCGTATACTTATGATAGTATCCACCTTTGTATAAGATCAAATTTAAAAAAAAACACAATTGATAATGGGGAATCTTCAAAATTGTCGACTCCCGAATTCAAAGTTGTTTAAATCTAACTATTTTATTTTTTCTGGAACGCTCTTTAAAGTTCTAAAATTGAAATGTATTTACAATTTGTTAACCAGGTTGCGAGTTTTGTTTTATGTAAATTAATTAACTGGCGTCACGCCTGCAGACGCTTGTCCTTTTATATCCTCCGTTCCCAAATATTTAACGCGTTTCCCTTGGATTGGGAAAAACTCACATACATTGACTGGGAAACTAAACATTGTCAAGCTGATTAGCATAAGGATATGAAGAGTTTTTGACGGCAACCAGTTCAAAAATATAAAAGAGAAAAAGTAAAAATACATACAACAGAAGTGTTCGTGGAAAATTGTGTACTTCCTGTAATAAAAAACAACAACAATAACAACATGAGAGGCAACACTAACACTTCCGCGTGACAGGCGAAGGGTTGTGAGCCTTTTAACAACCTGCAAACAGGACAAGTCAAACGGTCCAAACGCCCAAAACGCGTGTCGACGTTTCTTTTTTGTTTGTCGGTCGGGAAAATGATTAACATGCTCAGTTCCCATTTCTAAGTTCACCCCAAATAGATAAGGGAACTGCGGTTAAGCGCATTATGCAACATTATGACATTTACATCACCATCCACATCCACATCCAATAAAAATGTGACACGCGACCAGAGACCGAGAATACAGCCAATACAATTATAATTGCAGCAAATTGAACGACGCCGTCGACACGCGTTCTATTAGCTCATCTTCCGGTAGCCAGACTCAGACTCAGACTCAGTTCGATTCCGATTCCCATTCTGACTCAGCGTCAGGAGGAGGATGGGGGCAGTAAGGAAGCCCTAAGCGACCAGCATTGTGGGTTGGTCTCTAGTCTCTGTCCACTTCGACACTCTTGTTTGTTTTGACGATCCTTAAATGCCTGTTTTTTCCTCGTTCAGCATAAATACCCTGTCTCCAAGCGCAGCAGAAGGGTAGATGGGTAGTAAAGTACTTGTACATTATTGATTTATTCCATAAGCAAACAATATTTGCAATGCTTTTATTTAACGACATTTGTTACAGGGTATCACAAGTGTCATCTATCTGTATGTTAAGCTAACTTGTCTACCATGTTTGCCTTATTATTATTTCCTCTATTGCTGATTTATTGGCTTTTACTTATTTCCGGTCATGTCCCAGACACTTTTACCGCAACGACGTTTAAGTAGTTATTATTAGCGTGTTTTTGTTGACGGCTTTTTGACACTTGACTTGGACTTGGACAGGAAATAGAGTGAGAAAATAGACAAGTTAAACGTAGAGTTTCTTTGTATCTCACAGCAATTGTCAACTTATAATGGGATGTGAACTTAAGTCACTTAAAGACAAGTTGATCGAAGGTTGTTTTTGCTAAACTAAGAAAGTTTTGTATAAAATTGACAAATATGTATTACGAAAATAATATCTGTGCTATAGTCACTAGATATTCTGGTATAAACAGTTAATAGTAATGTTAATTTGTATGGTACTATTAAATATTATCTATTTACCAATGCGTAGACTTATGTTCACAAAACGTAAAGGTACTAAGCCCAAGTAATGGTGTCTGAATATTAGTATGTTCAGAGCTTACCGATTTTTAGCGAGAATTACTAATCAATTAGCTTGTTTTGGATCATCAATCGCAGAGACTGTGCAGCTCGCTGCTGAAAAGTGACGATTTAATGCAGCACGAAGTGGTGCGAATAGGCTAAGACTATGCAAAATATACAGAAATGGAATCGGAAAATTTGCAAATATAATCTGTCTAATCATTTCAAACTACGCTTATTTCCTCTAACTGCGAGTGCAATAAAAAATAATTTATTTTTTCTCTCAACATTTTTTGAAGAAATCAGAAGATTTATTAAAATGTGAATCCAAAAAATAAAAACATTAAATTTGATTATATTATAATTTTTTTCTTGCATTTAAAAAAACGTTTGAAAAATAATTAACAAAATTGGCAAATTTGCATTTGTAACCGTTTATATACGCCCTTTTGAGTGCCACGCACTTAATCTTTTATTATTGCACTCTTCTCCTTCTTTACCAATGCATCTAATTTTGATATACTACATTGTTTAATAGCTATGTCTTTGTCAATTTAGATCTTTCGTGTTTTAACGTTTTGTGTCTTAATGTTTTTCTCAGTCAACCATCGAAATTTATATCAATGCTTTACTAAGAATAAAATTTTCAATGAGACTTACACATGCTCCATGAGTCAACCCTTATTTTTTAAAAAAATCTATAATCAGCAACAACGATAATAATAAGTGATTGTGATATAAATCGTTCTAATGATTCAAGTGTTAAGGCAAATTGTTAAAGTTGTCTACACAAAAACTGAGTTGGCGATATATTGTCAGGAAATTTTCGAGTTAAGGTACATGAAAATCGCATCCGCAAAAATAGAGTTGTCGATTTTTCAATGCATTTTTACATAATTTTTACATCACTAGCTCACAACTTCTAATAATCCATAAGCCTCCTCATAAGCCATTACTCTAAATCTTTTCTAATTATCTCTACTGCCCCCTGTATATTCCTAGATGATAGATAAGGTTTTAAGCATAATTAACTAGATTTGCTGAAGCGCAAACCGCAGCTGTTGGTCAGCAGCAATTATCAAGTTATCATTTTGGCCAACTTAAATCGGTTGCACAATTTGCGAACTGGAAGGGCAGCTGATTTTGCTGCCAAATCTCTGTCAAAACAACTCAAATCTGGCTAATTTGGCTGTAACGCACAAAAAGAATAGAGAGGGAGAAATCTCAGCCAAAATATAGATGGAAACACGTCAAAATACTGTCAGTCAGCGCGTTTTCCTATCGGCACTTGTATCCAATTGTTCTGCGCACAAAAAACATATTTTTCAGCTTTGAACCAGGCCGACACTCTTTATATATGTGTGTGTGTATCCGTCTACCTAAATGTGGAAATGTGAAAATGTGGAAAATGTAGAAAATGTGAAAATGTGGGTGCAGCGGGATCAGACTGAGGCTCTTAAGGTCCCTCGCTTGGCTATTGTGTCTGCTGGGCAGGGTAATGATGGGATTGGGCCGGCTTTAACAAAAGGCTTAGCGTGTAGTTTGACATGCTTAGTTGCTTAATTGAGCCCAAATCTATGCACAGCATATCAAATATTTGCCTTAAATATTTTGGTTAAATTATGAAAGGGTAGACACTTGTATCGCTGCAGGCAAAAAGGATCGAAATGGAAACGGGTCAGATCTGAAAGAGCGGACAAAACGTGTGAACAGCTTGAGATCTGCGGAATTTAGACCAAGCAAATCGGCTGAAGAAAAACAAAAGTTGAGTAGTTTTGAAAAATATTTAACAAATATTTGGACTAAAGCTGAAATACGTAATATTTACTCTAAAAGATGATATTTAAAATTAGAAGAGCAGATTGATTAGTTCTTAGTTTGGTTACAAATTGTTTATTGATATTTAATTATAGACATTTTTTTGATATGGAAAATGCATTTTTGTTTTAAAAAGATTAATATTAATATTAATATATATTAATATATTATAGGGTTTGGCCAAAAGTATTTACACAACAATTAAAGTTAAATCTACTCATAATTTGAACTAACTTCATGTTAATTTTGGTATCAATGAAAAAGTTATTTGAATTCCTTTAAAATGATACAAAACTTTCCTTAACCCATTGAGTACCCATTAAAAATTTAGAGTTTTTGTAAAAGTCTATTTTTTTTTTACTTTTTTCCTCGGTCCCAATCAAGAAATGTTTTGATGTAAAAAGTTTCTTCAAACAATTTAAATGGTGAATGCCATAAAATTTTTTTTTTGAAATGGCCCTTATTCCTCATTTTCATACAAAAAGTGCCCTTTTTCCCATTTTTAAAAAAATACTTGTGAAGAGATTTTTGAAAATTGTTTTTGCAGTCACTGTTTAAATTGTTTGAAGAAACTTTTATGCATCAAAACATTTTTTTCAAAAAATCGATGAAAAAGAAGAAAAAAAAAACACTATTACAGAAATTCTAAATTTTCCGTGGGTACTTAATGGGTTAAAGAAATTTTTGTGTCATTCAAACGAAATTTAAATGATAAGATTATTTTAAGAAATCTGCATCAAATCTTTTTTGTAAGAAGTAAATTTTTTTTTTAATAACTTCATCCACATATACTTATTTCACTGGGTGTATATTAATAGAAAATATTCATTAAATATTTGAACAAAAGTTTATGGGTAAAATTCTTATTTAGAAAGACATTTTTATATATAAATCCCTTTTGATTTATGTATCTGTCTGTGGCAGATTCTATAATCCATAAATTACCAGATATTTGTTTGGGATTTAAATAATCCAATTTCTACAATAATTTCAATTGCCATCCATTTCCTACAACTTTAATGCGAATAAATCCACTTAACCTTTGCAAGGATTCACACTCAATTTCGCCAATAAAAACGCTTTCGAAACCAGCGTCCAAAATCGAGCATTGAACGATGTCAAATGTTTAATTTAGCTCGCTGAGCCACAATTTCCGGTTACACCCACTAAAAGTGGAATCGGCAGAAACGCCCTTCTGGTCGCACATCAAATCAAGAGTTGCTGTCAAAATATGAGATGCGGAAATATGAAGGGGGCAGAGGGAAAGCCAATTAGGAAGAAATAAATCACGCGTCATGTGTGCGAATTCTTGGCAAGAAAACGCCTTCATCATAATAGACACACACATACATACAGAGAGAGAGAGAGAAGCACTTCAGAGTGTGGCATACAATAGCAACCACAGCCAGATGCAGATGCAGAACCACCACATGACACCATCCCCTCTCACCCACCTCCCACCACCCACCTCGCACAATCCTGTCTAGCTGAAGAAGCTAAACAAGTGCCAAAAGCTGATTTCACTGTAATTACAATTCACACTCGCAGCATATTCGAGACCCGGAAAGTCCCAGTAAATGTGTTCTTTTTGTTTGGCAGCACTTAAGCGACGTTTTCCCCCCGAGAAGCAAACTTTTTGTGTGTGCCAGGACGAAGAAGAGAGTGGGGAAAGAGGCTGGCGATGAGCAGGAAAAACCCACAAACAGACACACCTACTAACCGACAATGAACTCTTTCAGCTGGATGGATGAATTTCTGGGTTGCCAGCCAGTCAACTGGGTGACTCTTTTGGGTGGTTCTTTTGGGTGGTTGGGTGGTTGGGCAGTGGTGTACGCGTGTCAGGCCTACCACTAAATAAACAAAGAGCAAAAGCCTTCTGGAACAGGAACAGAAACACAAACAGGGGCCGGAGCAGCAATAGAAATGTCACAAACAAACCGATTAAACAAGTACTTTTCAAACAAACACCACAACAAAAAAAAAAAACAAAAAAATAAAATACAACAAGTAGAGAATTCGCCACCTTCTGTCTCTGAAAAGTTTGAGTTGAAGAATTTACCAGAGGGTTGACAACTTCCAGAATCTCCGGGCAACCCTTTAAGCTTGATATCAATAAAGTCCTTCTGTTTCCAACTGCCAAATTGTGGGCGACTTTTAACTGGAAGAGACAGCGAGAGAGAGAGAGGACATTAAATTGTTTATGTCCATAAGTTTCTGGTCACGCGACTCCTTTGTAAGTTGTCCCAATTTCATTTTCAATTCCAGCATTCATCTTTCAATCTCTACTAAATACTCTCTTATGCTAATGCGACCTAAGCCTATTAGTGTCATTTAAAAAAAAATTATTTCAATTTTTGCTTGTCGCTTCTGTTAAAAAATACTGCCAATGATGGACTTAACTACCCGCTCTGTTGGCTTTGTGGGAACTCTTAAAATTGAGCCAGGGAGATTGTCCCAATTTAACACTTTTCACAAATGTCAAATGCAAGTACTTCCGAATTAAATGGGATTATTGGGTCAACGGATTTGCAAAACTTTCGGAACAATTGCGGAGGTGTTGGGAGTTTATTGTTAATTAGGTCAGTTTGAAATGAATACATCTTTCTTTTTAGATAGATGGAGAAGTTTTACTTGTTCATCTGATCTGTTCAAAGTTTCTCAGTTTTTAGATAAGATCTGAATGATATTTTGTTATAAAATGTCTAGAAATTAAAAAAAAAAACTCTCAGTTTATATTTATCTGGACTAGTCATAGTTGTATATGATGCCATGTGATCAGATTAATATTAATACCCATCACTTTTAAAAGAATATCAGTAAATTAATATTAATATTACTATTTTCTATAAACTTTCATTATGAAATTTCTATAAAACTCAATGAATAAATGGTATACTTTCGTCTTACTCTATTTGCTAGAGACTTTCAAATTTTCTAGATACATTGACGAATTTTTAATAACCACGAAACAAATCTACATATACACTGCCGCTCAACTGAATAGGTTCATGATCACCGGGATAGAAAATGGTCTGTAATTCCCAAGCCAATATTCCGATTTACATGAAATTATTTTTCTATAATTCTCAAATATTATATTAATTAGATAAAAAAGTATGATTTTTATAAACGTATTATTTATTCCTTATTTAATTTGTATTCTGAAAGAATTACAATGTTAATGATTTTTGTTTGTGATGAAATTGGGCGATATTACGACACCATTTTTTTTTTTAATTTATAATATCAGCTAACGAATGTGACAGGAGGCAAATTGTTCGAACTGCGTCCAGTTCCCACCTCTGAACACCCTAAATTAAATAAATTTGTGATGTTAAAGCAAATGTGTCTACTGTAAAAAGTGTAATTTTGTCGGCTAATTATCTAAAGCGATTGAAACTTAAAAGAAACAAGTGGGAAAGGCTACAGTGGAGCTCCCGACTATAGGATACCCGTTACTTACTTAAATAAATTTAAACTTTTTTTATTGCATGCTTTTAGGCACTTATATTGCTTAAATGTATTAATCTGCCATTTGCCCCTTTCTATTTGTCCGATCTTGTTACGATTTAATAGGATGATAGGTAATAATAGTAGCTAACGGTAATGAGTAAAAAAATCCCAATACTTGAAAGCTATGCGTGTGGTGGCTTTTCTCGATTTACGGAGGCGGTAAGAGGCGTGGTAAAATTTTGAAACAAACTTGACCTGCGTGGGGTTTATAGAAATCTGTTTGCCAAATTTGGTTGCTCTAGCTCTTTAAGTTCTAAGTTCTAGGCCCTCACACGGACAGAAAGACAGACGGACAGACAGACGGACATGGCTATTTTTATTTATATTATATTTATCAAGCAATCTAACCAACTGCAAGTATGGTTAAACTATTTTTTAGTAATGATCTATCGTACATTTTTAAATTTTGGTTTACAAGCTCGTCATCCTCAAAAAATATAAAAGATATTTTTCTTCACTAAACAGTTCAACTGACAGCCATGAGTTTCTGCCAATCGATGATCCCATGTTGTTGCCCTACTAAACCACTAAAACAATTCACAGCTCGCACCTTAGGCTGAAATTAACATTCAAATTGAAGATTTACACCTCGTGTGTCATCTATTCGCAGTCGTGCTTATGCAGATTTTCGCAATTCCCATGAAAAAATCGAGAAAAGTTCGAAACTCATCCAGTTACTTGCATAATCTGTGGTAAGCCAAAGCGATTACACGGCATTGTATAAGATCATGAAACACATTTGTGGATGTGGAAAATGTGTAACCATGAGAGCAGAGAACAGAGAATAGAGAACAGAGAGCTGACCCAGCTGAGAACAGACAATGCTGAGCAGGAGCAGGATACTGACCACAAAGGACTGTCATACTCGAGGGAAACTCAACAGCTGCTCCTCCTGAAATGTTGGAAGAGAAGGATGATGATGAAGTGGCGTGGGTGTCTGTCTCTCTGTCTGTTTCCGAGCTGTGTCCGAGCAACAAATATCCGATTTGCAAATGAAACAATTGCGGTGTTTGACCAATTTCACAATTGATGTAATCCTCCCAAATCTCTATATTAGCGAAGCGGGACGACGAGCAGACGACAATGCAGAAGAAGCAGACGATTGTGAAATTGAAATGTTTTGAGTTCATTGAAGAGTAAACAGCACACATAATTTGTGTGTTTATGTGGGTTACGGAACGGTACCCTGAGAGGTTTATAATAATATTTTGCTAACCTTCTTTTCGCTTGTAAAAGTTCAAAAAGATTTCGCCCGCTCATTGTAAGCATTTTGCCGATTACCGACACAGATTAAGGGATGATGATTCATTCTCATGCTCATACTCTACAAGTCCGTCGAGTCCACACATTCACATTCTCACATTCTTCTACTCACTCTCATTCTCTGCCTCAGTCCTCAGTCTGACAATCGGCTTTTGCGCATGCGCGGCAGGTTGTATTTTATTTTTATACATATATATTTTTCATCTTTCAAAACATACAATCGCAATTAGACGAGTTTACGCTTTTGTTTTCCTCGCCCGTAGACGAATTTTCGGTCATTTGTGTCCGCTTTGATCCGTTCAATCCCTAAATCTGTGCACTCGACCATGCGAATGCAGCTTCCTACTCTTCGTGCTCTTCCTCCTTGCCACTCTGCCCATTCCCCGAGAGATTTCCCATTGTGTCACGCGTATTTGGCGCGTTTAAATAGATTAACCGCCTTGCAAATTGCTTGGATCTTATCTCAGATCGTAGCAATTTTTACCTACTCCACTCTATGAGTTTAGTCAGGTTTGCGTGCCTTTCAAAACTGTTTGTGGGTTGATCCCATTCCTACATTCCTTCTCCTGCCCTTTTCCCATCTTTTTACATTTTCCTTCTGGCATTCAATTAGCTGTGGCCGCCTTTTGTTTGCTGTCTTAATCTTGAGTAAATTAGTTCATTAAGAGGTTAATTCCTCATAACACCCACAAATTATACCCAAACTCGCTCACCACTCTGTCTGTCGATGTGTTCATGTGTGCTACAAATATTTAAATTAGTGCTTGTTTTCTGTGTTTTACCAGGTTAAGTACTTACATTTATTATAATTTTCAACTTCTGATAACTAGAATTATTTAATCTTCTCTTTCCGTTAAATATTTATGTAAGTTTTATGAAATTTTTTATTCAAACTCATTAAAGATCTAATACAAAAAGTATTTTTTAAAAGTGAAAACATGACACTTGAAAGTGGAACTTTATTTTAAATAATTATTTTTATTTTTTTCTTTTTTCTTTTTTATATTTGTAGAGTTAAACAAACATTTCATAATCAAATTAATAATTTTTAAAATTTAACTAATAAGAGAAAATATGTGAAAACATTTATAACAAATTTTTAAACCTGATTTGTGATAATCTAAAATAAATACATACAAATTCGGTACGAGCTAATCCGAAAATTTTTAAGCCAAGGGCATAAACTTTAAAATGTCAAAAAACTGCATGTTTTTTAATAATAGCTCTTTTTTGTTATAATAGAATACATTTTCAGGCCTCAAATTACAAAATCAAAAAGGTTTTACGGTGGTTCGGTTGTTCTTGGCCGAGCCTTTTCAAGTAGTTTCTCTTTTTGCCTCTAAATTTCAATAATTCATGTAGAAAAAGGGTATTTTCAATGGCCAAAAAAGTGGGCAAAACGGTCGTCTGAGTGTTTAGCGCTTAGCTTATCTTAAACTTTGTTTCATTTTCTTTTATTTAAAATAAAAACTGTATCGAAAATATATTTAATATATATAATTAATAATTTGAAAAGTTTGTATGTAAAAGTGTAACGTGCGCAACAGACAAAAATTAAGATTTTCAATTTACGAGACTACTTATCTTTATTTTTGGTGCTGGATTGATATGGTCATATATTCCACTTAATTTTTTGTATTTGAATATTTTTTGTTTATTGTGCAAAATTCGCAAATATATGTGCAAAAGCATGTTAACCTCAAATCGACTTCCATTCTTAGTAACGGCCGCAACGGAACTTTCAGCAAGCTTAATTTTTTTTTTCAAAAAACAGTTCCCAATGAATTGCATTTTTTAGAAAATTTTATTAAAATTCATCAATCTGAACGCGAGCTGTATCAGTATAAACATGAAAATTTGCGCGCAAATGTAACGTTCGCAACTCAGGATTAGCCCATATGTATCTTCAACTGAAGTGCAAAATGAAAAGTAAAGCGAGAATTGTAGAATATTGGTAAAAATCTGAAAAATAAAAAAAATTGATTTTCAAAATTTTAATTGAAATGCAATAAAATAATCAACTGAAATTAGCACGTAATTTAATTTAATATAACTGAAATAATAATAATAGTCTTTATTTATAGCTAAATATAAAATTTAAGTGTTAATTGTTTCAGAGGGAAAAAGAAGATACTTAATATTCTATGATTGCTTATTCTAAATAAAAAGATATAAGATCATAGCAAAATACCAAGAGAAATTTATATGGGAAATTTTAGAAAATATAGCGGCTATTCCCGAAGGTGAGAAATTGTTGATTTAAACTGAAAATTAAATAGTTATCATGTCACAAATATTATAAACTTAAAGTCCATGGAGGAAAATTTTGCAATGCATATTTATATGTGTATCTATGTGTATCTATATGTATCTATATGTGTCCATATGTATCTAAATGTGTCCATGCTTGTTTGGCTTTAATCAGAAGGTCATGTTTAGTCCGTGTGTGTGTGTGTGTATGCATGTGTGTGTGTGTGTGTGTATATATGTGCTTAAACAAACGCACTTATCACTTGTCGCACTGCAAATGCCCGCATAATGCAGAAAAGTGCAATCTGCATTTAGTTAAATAAATACATGCACAAATGCACGAATGAGAAAGAGGGAGAAAGAGGGAGACAGAGAGAGAGAGAGGGTAGAGAGAAGGCAGCAACAAAAAGGCTGCATCTAAAAAATGACGAGTCCATTTTCAACAACGAACAACGAACAAACTGGACATTCACAAAAGCACTGAACCAACAAAACGACAACTGTGAAAGGCTGAAAAAGCTGAAAATGCTGAAAAAGCTGAAACTGCCTGGTTGATGGCCAGGTGAATCCTTCAGGTGAATCCTTTAGGGTTTTTAGTAATCATCCTGAGTCTGAGTCTGGGCGTGTGCAGCTCGACTCTCAGAAATGGCCTGGCCATGGCCACAAAGGCTGTGCAAACACACACAGAGAAAAAGAGAGAGATAGTCCCTCTCTAGAGAGAGAGAGAGAGAAAGAGATAGCCGACTGTAGGAGAGTATGCTGAGTATGCTAACTGAGAGTATGCTAACTGCGAACTAGAGAGACAAGAGGTGAAGAGCCTGATGTTTTGTGGCAAAAAGGTGAACGTGAAAGAAGGCAGAAAAGCACACGGCAAATTGCAAACACAAATTCAAAAAGCTTCGAAATAGCTGCAAAATGTGCAAGAAAGTAAAAGATACTCATATCAAAAATGCAAAACTCATGGATGCAGCTGACAAAGAGAAACGTATAGAGCTCGAGCGAGAGAGACAAAGAGAGGGATAAATAGGGATTGATAAAGTGAGAGAGGGAGTGGTATAGAAAAAAAAGAGGAAAGGGAGTGAATTAGACAGATAAAAGCAAATAGAGCAATATTAAAGATTAAAAGTGACGACCCTGTAAGGTATAATTTTTTATTTATTTAGATAATAAATTTGGTATCCATTCAATACTGATATAGATCAGATTATCATTAGTCTAGTGTGCCTCTTCTTTTCTGTCTCTATATTTTTGTTAGAATTTTGACAGATTTCTGTATATTTTCCAAAAATGAAATCAATAAAAATATAAATCAAATGTTATAATCCATCCTCAGAAATTATAGTTATTGTAGTAAATTTAATTTATTGGTAGTAATAGAATTATTAGTAAAAGTAGCTAAGAAATATTTTGACAGTCCTGTCTAAGGTATAAAAATATATTACTAAAAAAAATTACTGTCGTCTTCATAGTAGTTTTAATAATTATAAATATCGTAGAATACATAATTGTAAAATTGTAATAATAATTGGAGAAACCGTAAAAGTTAAAGAAGCATGAAAAGTATAAGAAATGCGTTAAAAGTGTAAGGGCCGTTTTTTCAATGTACATATAAGTTTTATTCAACAAATAACTTGAAATTTGACATTAATTTCTATACATTTTTCGTCAATTTCTCTTTTCAATAGTTATCAAGCACCTTATATAGACATTGAAAAGCGGGTCTAACAGTAATAAATAGTAAAATATTATTTTATAAAAATAAAAGTAGAACGAATAACCGAATACCTAGTGGAAATTTAAGTATAAAATACAGTGGCTCACAGCTTGTTTTATACACTACACTTTTAATTATGATCTACTTTTATTGTTTAGTTCAGAATATATGTTATGATAATATAGTATCTACCAGAAAAACAAAGGAAAACATTTGGTTTTAAGGTTACAAATCCATGTAAAAATTTGCGCTTACATTTAAAATACATATCCTTCCCATTTAAGAATAAAGTTATTTAAAATTTGTAATATGGAAGACTGGTGATTTATAGTAATTCAAATAAGAACCTATCTAGATAGAAAGTTATAAGTGGCATTATAAGCAGTCAAATTATTTGTAAAACCAGTATTTGTAGTACCAGTATCATATCCGAAACATATCCCTTCTCTAAAACAGGTGTACATAACATCCTTGTTATCTAAAGAGCTAAGCAGTCAGTTCCATTAACCTAATGCATCCTGTCTAAAGGACAAATTGTGTAGTGTCGCGTTATTTGCGTATTTCAGCGACATTTTAGTTTGAAATGCATTGAAAATGAAGGCGGAAAATGGAGGAAAACTCTCGGCATTGTCGTCATCATTTTGTTGCCCTTTGCGCTAGGAGTATCTTGTATCTTGTATATTGTATCTTGTATCTCGCTTGGTCTCTCCCCTTGTCTCCCTGGGCGCCCAGAACAGTTGTGCTTTTGGTGTAGAAACTGCTCAACTGCAGCTGGGCTGCAAGGAGCAAGGATGCCTTTTCGTCCTGGACGTCGTGGAGGACAAGGAGGACAAATCCAAAGGCAAACAGAATCAAGAAAGCCGCGATGCGCAGTGCAATATCATCAAAACGGAATATAAGATTATATTTGCACAGTAATGGAAGAGAGAGAGAGGAGGAGAAGGAGAAGGAAGAGGAGGAGATAAAGGAGGAGGATTTACCCGACGGCAGGCTAGAGGTGAGAGATGAGCAAACAAAGACGCTGATAAAATGAAATGCCAAACGACAATGGAAATGCATAACAAAGAGCAGATCGGAGACAGAGAAGGGGAGAAGGGGGAGAAGGGGGAGAGGCAGGGGCAGGTGGACAAGGTGAAATAGGGGAGTGGGAGCAGTTGGACAAGTGAAAGAGTCAACGTCAACTCATTCGAGTGGACGACCAGAGGCGCTGCCATTTCGGTGTCTCGGCTGCGCTTCTTTTTAGCAGCTTCTTCTCTCTCACCCCCTCTCTGCTCTTCTCTTCTCTCTTCACCCCCTCGAAATCAAGTGCGAAAACAGAATACGGCCAAGTTTTGGTTGCCACTTGTGAGACGACGATGTTCTTGTTGTTGCCCCAGGCAATACACTCTTACAACTCTCTCTCTCTCTCTCTCTCTCTCTCTCTGTCACTCCAAGTGTTGCCATCTCAGTCAGTCATGCGCTGGGCAGTGTGTACATAAATATTTTAGGGGCGGGCTCAACATTTTGCACTCGCATATTATTTCCAATTCGACATTTTGTCTGCGTTTCATAATGCGGTTGACGTCGCCGTCGCCGTCGCTGTCGCTGCCTCGGTCGCCGTCGCCGTCGACGTCCAATCTGAACATGATTATGATGTTGCCGTAGTCCTTTTGCCTGTTTCATTTGCCATCTCTTTCGGCAGCGACTTTTAGGGGTTGCTTTTCCCTCCCTCACAGGCACACAGGAGCTGACGCTTGAGTTTGCTCAGTTCACAGGCCCAGTCAGAGTGACACACACACACACACTCATACACACTCACACACATATTCAGTCAGTCAGTCAGTGAGTCCTTTTTCATAATTCTTAAGGCCACACGGCATCGTGTTTGCCTTCATTCCGCTTCGGTCGCTTATCCTGTGCTGAACGTTGAACGTTGCACGTTGAAAAATCTCGCGTTATTTACGTTATATATTTGAAAAAATTCTAAAAACGCTAAAAACTCAAACAAGTTGACAAGTGAATTGTGTAAAATATACAAATATAAACTAGTTACTCAACATATACTCATCAGTTTTATATTTAAAACATTTGTGTTTTTGTGTCACTGTGTGAATCTTAAAGATACTTATTTCCTGCATCTCTGTTACGAGTCGGTGCAGACACAAATTGGATACGATTGGTCAGCGCCTAAATATGGTTTACTTTGTACGTATTTTGACCATAACTAAATTACCTTAAGTCTTATAAGGTTCTCATTTACATAATTGTGTGTAATATCTTTGAATGTCACCGTCGGCATTTGATTTAATAAATTACAATGATTGTAATTGTAATTAAAAATGAAAATATTAAATAAATACGCTTTTGAATAGATTGGCAAAGGTCTTCTGTGCTTTGTACGACTATCAAGATATATTTTTTTGGGACTCTGCACTTAAGTTGTAGATAAGTTTTCCATTCAAAATAATCATAAATAAATTGACTAATTTAAGGATGATGATGATTTTTTGTTTGTTTATTTATTATGATAATTTGGTTGGTTGACTTAATAAATGGAATTAAAATTCAGCTTTAATCTAACGCTAGTCTCTGATCGAGCTCTCGGGCAGTACTTAATCTTAAGTGTAATCTTTCTTTTCAAAAAAAAGTTTAATTATGTACTTTTAACTAAGTATAGTAGCGAGAAATTATATCGCAAGAGGATGATGATGATATAATTTATATCATATAAAATAGGTCAATAGATAAATAATCTAAATAGATAATGTAGTTAATCTATATATTTATGTATATGATAAGCATCCTTAATAAAATGATTAATTTATTTATGATAGATAAATATTTAAATTAATAGATGTAAAGTTTTATTGATGTGCGAGAAATTCATTTATCTAATTATTTTAAGATCCCAATTTAAATATATAAATAAATATGTTTATGTTTTTATATCTTCTTTATTTTGTTATAGAGTTTGAGAGTACTTAAATTAAACTTTTTACTTGATTGATGTTACACATCTAAGTCTAATTTAAATTTAAAATATTTTGAAAAGTATATGCTTCTTACAATTGGCTTGGATTTATATTTATTTTGTATACTTTTATTATATTGCTAATAGAATAGAGAAGAATTAGAAAGCCTGATTGAAATGTTTTTAAATACTGTCTCATTTTTTCTTTCTCTATCTCGTCTTATAAATTCTACAAATTATTTGAAAATTTAGTTGAAAATTCTTTAACAAATTTCGCTTAGTTCATTTTCAAAATTTCAAAATTTGTGCTCAGATTTTCTTGAATATACATATGCACTTACTTAAATAAGTACTTAAATCACTTGAATATTTTCCCGCCTCTACATATATTAAATCCAAGTGGCCAGCATCAATTGAATTAACGAGTAAGAGTGTTAAAATTAAAACGCCCCCTTAAACGGGGGCAAAAAAAGGGAAAACTTTAATAGAATTAAGAGCAAGAAAGAGAGAGATGGAGAGTGAAAGAGAGAGAGAGAGAGCACTTGGAGTAGGGCAATCGGCAAAAACTATTCCCAGCTGAGGGCTACTTACTGAGGCGTCAAATCAAGTTAATTAAAAGCGGCAGCCCGGCAAGGAGTCGTACTCCAAGTCATACAGAGTCGGAGAATTGAAGTCGAAACCCGCAACGGATGTCGCGCATTAGGAACACTTGAGGAAGCACATATGAAGACGACGACGAACTGGGAATTGGGAGTTGGACGAGCTTACACTTGCAGCCAAGTGTAAACAATTTAATGAGGTGCAAATAAAAGCGACGACCCGCGCCAAAAAAAAACAATAAATGCAATGCAATTCCCGCAAACTGCAAACTGTGTGTGTTATGATTGATTTGCTCGCAATGTGATTTCTGGCAATATGCTGCGGACTCAAAGAGTTGTTTTTGGCCCATTGTTCGGGCCCAGTCGAGCGTGGTTCGAGCAATGCACGGGTTAAGAATCAATATATGTAAATGCAGCTATCAGAAAATAAAAGAAAATACTCCCAAATAATAATGAATTTTTGCATACTCGCGGTTTTGTTTTAATTGCAACCCGCTGACTGGGCAGCCACAAAGCCGCAAAGTGTCCTGTAGGGAATGGGAATTAATTTTGGCATGAGGATTGGGATTGGTTATGTTAAAGTTGGTATCATGGCACGCCCCTGTGACGTTTGTTTGTATTGCCACAAATTAGTTAACGCTTCACTGGGCAGCATGAATATGAGATGGGGACAATGAGGCGTATGCTTGATATTAATTGATAACCCGTTGCTTATTTGCACACAGACACACATACACTGATAAAATATGGATCTAAAATTTAAGAAACCAGAACCAGCTGTGAATTATAAGTCTCAAAAGTGACAACATTTTAAGATTTTTGTTCTCATTTTAAGAGAAAAAGATCTAAGATCTAAGATTTTTATTGTTATATTAAGAACTTACGATTTTCAAGATTCATATTCTTAGTTTTAGTAATTTTGTCTTTAAATATTCTTATTTAAAGAACAAAATATTAAAATTTGAGAATTTTATTCTTATATTAAGAACTTTAGATTTATTCGAATAATATTCTTAGTTTAAGTAATTTGGTCTTAAATTGGTCTTATATTAAAATCAGAATTTTAAAATTTGAGAATTTTATTCTTATATTAAGAACTTTAGATTTTCAAGATTCATATTCTTAGTTTTAGTAAATTGGTCTTAAAATATTCTTATTTAAAGAACAAAATATTTAAATTTGAGAATTTTATTCTTATATAAAGAACTTAAGATTTTTTAGAATAATATTCTTAGTTTTAGTATGGTCTTATATTTAAAATGGTCTTATATTAAGAACAAATTATTTAAATTTGAGAATTTTATTAAGAACTTTCGATTTTCAAGGTTCATATTCTTAGTTTTAGTAACTTGATCTTAAAATATTCTTCTTTCAAGAACCAAATATTTAAGTTGAATGTTCTTAATTTTAGAAAGTGGTCATTTTTTTCAGTGTACTAACCATTATTTATGCTCTTTCTTTATATTTGCAGAGTCCGCGTGGCATGCAACCGTGTAGTCCGTCGGGTGTAATTGCAATGATGCCGCCATCGAAGAGTCCCATCATGGAAACCGCCGCCAGCAACGACAGCAATCAAATCAATTCCAACACCAACACCAATTCAAATAACAACAACAGCAGCAGCGATGCCAAACGCTCCTGCCCCTTGAAGTTCTCCATTGCCAAGATCATGGAGCCGGACACGAAGCCAACAAATAACTCTCATCCTGCTCCGGCTCCTCCTCCGTCTCTACAGCATTTGGAGGAGCAGCAGTTGCAGCAGGAGGAGGATCAACACTATGCGGACTCGGAGCGCTCCTGCAGCCCCATCGAGGTGACTGGCGATGATGATGATTTGTTGCCTGCCGCCATCAACTATGATTCGGCTTTCAAGAAATATGTGCCTGGCAACAGTTCCAGCTCCAGTTTGACCTCCACTTCCGCCTCCGCTTCCGCCTCGGCTTCGGCTGTGCAGCAATTTGTGAGCACGCGGCATCAGGAGCTGCTCTCGCAGTATCCGCTGCTCTACTATGCCCCCAATCAGCTGATGTGCGCCGCAGCTGCCGCTCAGTACGCGGCACTCACCGCCCAGCAGCAGACGCTGCATCTGAGCAGCTTCACCGCCTCCTTGAACGCCACGTTGCATCACTCGCAGTCGCTGCGCCGCAACCTGGGGCATCCACTGGCCGCTGCCGCCGCCGCTGCTGCAGTGGCTCAGGCGCAGCAGCAACCGCCGCCTGGAATCAGCCAACAGAATCTGGAAAAGTCGCCGGCACGCAATCCTCCCGCCTCCGCCGCCGCCGCTCAGCAGGTGAATCTGAAGCGCAAGCGTTCGCCGCAGGAGGAGCTGCGAACGCCGCCGTTGCCCCAAGTCGCGTCCAGTTCCCGCTCCCGCTCCCGCTCGCCGTCGCCACATGTCGGTGACATGTCCTTGGAGGAGAGCAGTCCGGGCTCGGCGAACGGGGGCAAGCCCAAGACGTTCTCCTGCCTGGAGTGCGGCAAGGTGTTCAATGCCCACTACAATCTGACGCGGCACATGCCCGTGCACACCGGAGCTCGGCCGTTTGTGTGCAAGGTGTGCGGCAAGGGATTCCGCCAGGCGTCGACTCTCTGCCGGCACAAGATCATCCACACGTCGGAGAAGCCGCACAAGTGCCAGACCTGCGGCAAGGCCTTCAATCGGAGTTCTACACTCAATACCCATGCGAGGATCCATGCCGGGTACAAGCCGTTTGTGTGCGAGTATTGCGGCAAGGGATTCCACCAGAAGGGCAACTACAAGAACCACAAGCTGACGCACAGCGGCGAGAAGGCCTACAAGTGCAACATCTGCAACAAGGCCTTCCACCAGATCTACAATCTCACCTTCCACATGCACACGCACAACGACAAGAAGCCCTACACGTGTCGCGTGTGCGCCAAGGGATTCTGCCGCAACTTCGATCTGAAGAAACACATGCGAAAGCTCCACGAGATCGGCGGTGACTCCCTCGATGATGATCTGCCGCCGGCGTACGAGCGTCGCCGGGAGTACACCAGGCGGGAGCCACTGTCGGGCAGCCACTACAGCCAGGCCAGCCAGTTGACGCCCGACAGCTCCGAGGGCAGCCTGTCGCCGCCCATCAACGTGACCACGCCTCCTCTGTCCTCGGGCGAGACGAGCAATCCCGCCTGGACACGCACCCCGTATCAGGAGACAGCTCCAGCTGGACATTTCCATCATCAGCATCTGCAGCTGCCGCCGACGGGATTGCATGGCGATTATCCGGGCAGCTCGCCCTTCCTGCAACTGCCACATCCCGCCCAGCAACAACAACAACATCAGCAACAACAACAGCAACAACAGCAACGTCTGTCTGTTGCCGCCCTGGAGAACGTGCCATTCATTGCCAAAGTATTTTGACAGCGATACTATGCGGACAATCTGGCAACCTCTTCCACAACTTCTTCGACCACGCCCAAAACGGAGGCAGCCACTTCGACCAAGGCCAGCAGTGATCTGTTGATCGACTGACTGCAGCTCGTTTCGGCAGTGGCAGCATCGACATCGCCACAGGTGGCAGCTCCGCCTGGCGTTGCCACCAGGAGCGAGTCTGCCTCGCCAGAATCCAGTTGCACGACACTCGGCAGCGCTGTGCGCGCTTTGAATGGACTCTTCTAGAGCGGCTCCCGATTCTCACAACCGACCCCACCAAATGGTTTCAATATAACCTGTGCAATATTATAAAGATACATCTCTCTACAGATACAGCTACAGCTACAATTACAGCCACTTTAAAATACCCCCCCTCAAGAGTGATTTTTTCGATTTCATTTTGTACAATTGTAAATATTAAATATTATTGTATTGTATTCAAATGTTACACGTGTAGATTTTAGTCTTCTGCATAATAATCGAAATACGAAATATATGTGTGTACATTACAGCTAGTTAGTACCTAATTTAGTCAGATGCACGTCTAGGAAATTTTATCTGCATTGCGAATTGTGCTTGAAGAATTGCAGAAGGATTTATTATAATTAAAAAACAAATAATACTTACGATAAATACTTGTGTGTATATTTGATGTGTGAATTAGTTGTTAGAGTGACAAAGAATTTTAATTAAACTCATTGAAATTGTTTAGCACTTAAGTGATATTATTGATAATGTTTAAGCAATAAACCAATTCTTCAATTTAAATACCACTCTTTTAATTACTGCGTAAAAAAAGTAACTTAAAATCCACTAGACAAAAGTGATCCACATAAAGATGGAACCTAACCTGAAATCCGCTCTCTCAGTCCACAAACAACTGCTCTATTTTGCTTGTAGGGCAAAGCGAGATAGCAAGCGAATTGCGAGACAAAAGGAGATAATTGAGTCTTATAATTGATAATGTTTAAGCCATAAACCAATTCTTCAATTTAATTACCTTGCTTTTAATTACTGCGTTTCTGTTACTCTTAAAATGTAACTTCAAATCCACTAGACAAAAGGGATCCGCATAAAAATGGAACCTAACCTGAAATCCGCTCTCTCAATCCACAAACAACGGCTGCCTCTCTTTTGATTGCAGGGCAAATCGAGATAGCAAGCGAAGTGCAAGGCAAAAGGAGATAACTGAGTCTTATAATTACAGCGTTGCCAGCTTGTTACATTTACTGAATGCGTGAAAGTGTGAGAGAAGATGTTTGGAGTTATGCTAATACTTATGCAAATGGCAGAGTCAGAGCAGCTAAGAATGCGACTCAGATGGAATCCACACACACACATACAAACAGACAGAAAGACACTCACGTTCTCAATTTAAAAATGCAAATGTAATGCGTCCGCCGTCTAATGAAAACAATTATTGCCGCATTTGCGTAAGAGGCGCTTTAATGGGCTCTAAACTGTCAACCGAAAGCAGCTCACATTAATTAGTGGCGAGCTCGGTTCGCCCACTCAAAACATCGCACAAGCCCCGCCCACCATTTGCATTTCGCTTTGATCTGTGCAACGCAAGAGGCGGCGCAAATGTCACCAAGATGGCGTTCTAGACTGAGAGAGAGTCTTTGAGTGAGTTTTGACTGCAAGTCGAAACATCAGCGGGGCTCGAGTGTGTGAGAGGTGTGAGGTGAGAGGCAACAGATTGTGCTCTACCTGGCCGCACTTACTTCCTTAAGGGTAGAGCAACCAAATGTTGTCTCTGTGATCTGTTTGAGTGTGAATTTAAAATGGAATAGTTGATATCCTGTAAATAAAGTATGTTATAAATTATTAATACTTAAATATGTAACAGACGAGTCCAATAAATAATGTTTATTTATTTTGTTCATAATAATAATATAAAATAATAGGTACCTCATACGAATTCCCCAAATTTTTTTAAGGAATTATAAAATAAAGAAAAAAAAAAATATTTTAAATAAAAAAAATATTAAGAGTACAAAAATTTGGAAAAAAATAAGGCAAAAAAAATCGGGAAAAGCATATTTGGTTTTTCTGTCTTAGGAGATAGGCCCGAAAAAAACAATCAAAATATGAAAGGGTAGACAACCGTCTTAAATCGCTACTTAATACACACGGCCAGCACAAAGATGAAAAAATTGTTGATTTTTTATATAAGGTGGCACACAATATAAACATGTAGATTTTGAAATAAATGGTTCGAATAAATATCACAAGCGCTGGCAATCAAAGTACTGATTTTTAAATAAATGGTTCGACAAATGTTGTCTTTTTGCTAATAGGAAAAAGCTGAAATCAAAAATATTTTATTAAAAATCGCGCGAATATTTTAATTTTTGTTTTCCTAATTTTTGTTTTCCCAATTTTTGCTCTTCCAATTGTTGTTATCCTAATTTTGGATTTCTAATAACTGTATTCCTAATTTCGGATTCGTAATTTTGGATTTAGTTATTCGATTCCTAATATTGGATTCCTAATTTTATTTTCCGAATTTTCGTATTCTGAGTAATATTTTTCGACATTCGTATATAAAATCAAAAAATATACATGATTTCTATGATTTGTCAAAGCTGTTACATGGCTAACTGTAGATATTTTGTACAGTTTGATATACCCTATTTGTGCTTTCGTCTACAGGGCATACAGGGCAGAAGTAGGCGCATGTGTCGCCACTTCAGTTGACATTTCATTCCACAATCACAATCCACAACTCCCCGCTCTCTCTCTCTCTCTCCCTCTGTCCGTTACTCCAACTGTCTCTTGCCGATGCATATGAATAATTCAAGCGAAATCAAATCAAATGGGAACGAAAAGCGAAATCAAAAAGCAATGCTTTATGCAAATGCAAATGCAAATACGAATGTGAATGCGAATGCGAATGTGAATATATGTGTGTATGATTGTGAATGCTCTCTATGCTCAAAGCTGCGTGAGGTGCACTTTTCAGCATATGCCTAAGCACACCGCCCACTGACAGGCGCAACGCCCAGCCCCCCTTCCCCTCTTCTGAAGAGAGCGTGAGAGAGAGATCAACAACAACAACTACAAGAGTTAAGTTTATTGAGAGATGACAAATGGCGCTGAGCTTGTGCCCAATTTTGAGTTGACTTTTGACACCGCCTTGTGGCGGCATTCTTTTGAACCCAGTTGAGAGTTGAAAGTTGACAGCAGCTGATGATGATGATGTTGATGATTCGTATCATAGCCTTGATGAGTCGTCAATGGGCCAACCCCCCAATTTGGTAGCTCCTCAATGGTCCTTCACTTGTTGTCCTGCTATGCTATGTTGTTCTGTTCTGTCCGTGCACTGATTTTGATATTCCTTTTGATGTTTACTCTATGCACGCCCAGGCGACCATTCAAGTGTCTCTGTCTCTCTCTGTCTGTCTGTCTGTCTCTATGTCCTCTTGCCACAGCTTGGTCCATTCCATTCCCTATATGTACGATTACTCTGTGCCATTGACACAAAACCGCCTTACTTATTTGGCTAATTGAAGTCCCCTCCCCTCCCCCCTTCCCCGCACTATGCAGACTTTTTGTTGAGATATGTCGCCACTTTTCGACCCGCTTGAGCATGACGCCTTCTGCTTCTTCTTCATCTACTTCTGCCACTTCTTTGTCAGAATAGCTCTCAATGGCTTTAATTAAGCTAATTAGTCTCATTGACATGCGATACATTCAATTATTAGGTGGCTAACTGACTGCAAAGCGTTTAGAAACAGATAAAACTTTGGTTAATTAATATACTTAGATAATAGATATTACTTAGGTAGGACCAGAAAGCAGGTGTATACCGTATTTAACAAATTAATAAATATATAAACAACAGCTTGAAAAAAACACAACACACTAAAAGGATTTAAGAAAAATTTAAATTATAATTTTGCATCTTGTATAACATTTTTAAATATAAGAGTAGATATAAAATCTTATAAAAAAAACCTCTTAACGAGGTAAAAGTCTAGTGACGAAAACATTTTCATACCCCAAAATTTCTGATATCCAATTTTGTGACCAATTAAGTTTTACTTAAAAATTAAAAAAAAAAAAAGTTTGTCACTCGGCACTGCACAAAAAAGTAATATTTATTAGGTATGAAGACTTTAGCGCAATGTGCCGAGGGTCAACAATTTTTTTTAAAAAATATTATATGTAAAACTTAATATTATTCGTCACAAAATTGGATATCAGAAATTTTGAGGTATGAAACGGTTTTCGTAACTTGACTTTTACCTCGTAAAGAGGTTTGTATCAATAGGAGTTCAATAGGATATATTTATAAGTACCTCGAATATCTGTTTATAGATAACAAATTATATATACTAGTTTGAGCTGGATAGTCCCGTATATTTCATCATGGATAATAAATACTACTCAATCGAATAATATCAATCAGTTCAGCAGATAGCAGAGAATACACGGGCTAAGGATCTTTCCTAAAGAACAAATAATACCCAGGTAAAGAAATATATGATAGTATTTTCTATTTTCAAATTTCCAATTGGTGAATTCTGAATATCATTTTTGAAAATAACATAAATAACGAAAGATAAACTAAAATATTTAAAAAGAAAAGTTTTCAGAGTACTTAAATTAAGAAAAATCGAATCTATTAATCAAAGCTCGCAAATAACAGTCAACACTTTCAGTGTGTCAGATAAAAGCGATCAGAACAAAACATTAATTTATGTTTTTTTCTCAGTAGGCTTATCAGTCAAGAAATAACATTTAATTTTGTTTCCTTATGGTTGTGTCATTCAAAAACTGTTTCCTAAAATGGGTCGTCCAAAAGACAAAACTCATTCTTTTTTTTAAATATGATAGCAAATTAAATAAATCCGAATGCAACGTGAGTGGCAAAAAATTAGCTGGAACTCAGATTACAAATTTAAGACGCCATTTGAAGGCAAAACATTCTGAAGTAATAATAATTATAATTAATAGTATTAATGTAAGGAAGAGTTAGTTTTTTTTTGATTCCGCTTGAATTTTATTTTTAAATACGATGATTTATCTTTACTACCATTTCATTAGTATTGATCGTATATACATATGTATATCTTAATGGCTTTTATAAAACTATAGTTTAGATATGACAATGCACTATGAAATTTCGTTAAAATTTTTATAGTTTTTATCACACATTCCATTTCAAATATATTTAATAATGTAACTGATTTCAAAATTTTGTTTTTTGCTTTCTAAATATTTTTTTGTTTTAATTTCCTAATAATGCCCATTCTCTGTTTGCTGATTAGAAATCAAATTCGCCTTAGAATTATGATTGTGCTTCCTTGCAATAATATTTCATATTTTCCATTTTGTATTATTATTGTTAGGCCAAGGCTTGTTTATGGCTACCAAATTGTTTATGCCGACTAAACAATTTCGTAGGCGCCATGGCTGAAAGTCAGCCCCAAACTACACACTGTCTAACATAATTTAGCATATTGATAACATTTTTATCGGGTTGCAATCAGTGCCACGCCTGCAATTCGCCACAAAAGGATGAAAATTGTATCAGAACAGCTCGAACACGAAACAACACGCCCCATCTATTCAAATTTGTGTTCGGCCATTCAGCTGTATTCAGCAGTTAAGCACCTCGTCAGAAAAATTATAATCCAATTCCATTGTTTAAGATGAACCGCAATTGCGAGATAAAAATTATGATGATGATGATGATGTTACAAATTTGCAGTGTCGACTGCGCTTATCACCTACAACAATGAGCGAGATGTACTGAAAGAGAGACAGAGAGAGAGTGTCCTGGCAAGGACAATGGACAATGCTCAACCCTCAAGTGTTTTTGCGGCGCATTCGAGCGTAAATTGCAGTGTAATCTCTTCCGGATATGATTACATTCTTAAGTGATCTGATTCAGACAGCTGGACAGACTGACAGACCGACAAACTGACATTGTTGCTGTCTCGCTGTCGACTCGCATCTTGGCTAAATGCTGTGACCTATCAGCTTTGTATCTGTATCTTTTTTTCTCATGTTTTTTTGTGTTTTCTCGCCACGAGTATCTTGTGCAATATGTTGTGATTATAATTTCTTAAAAAGCTAAAGCTGCACTTTCCTTTGAATTACAAGGGTCTCGTTTGTTCCTTGTCTCGGGCTCTATCGACTAAGACGCACTTGGCTGTGGCCATCTAAATATGAGTATGAGTTGTAAGTACTCGTAAGCATGAAAGTATCTTTTGCTGCGCCAACAATGTACTGTCTCTTCCCCTCTCCCCCTCTCTCTCCCCCTCTCTATCACTCAACATACGAGCATTGGCATTGTTCGTAATTGTGCCGTTAATTGTCGAGGTGACGACCCCTCAACTATGACACAACTGTCGTCGCCTCAGCGAACAGCTGCAGGTGTGAGAGAGTATCTCGATATATACCCATCTTCTTTCATTTGTATTTAGACGCGATTATTTAAGAAAAATGTGTGTAATGCAGGGATCGCAAATAAGAGTTGAGTTAAAACAATCAAGCCTGCTAAAAATTATCTAGATGAATCGGAAAATCTTAGATTATTATAATTCAAATTGCAAGATCGTGCAAACAGAATAAACTCTTATTTTATTTTTATTATTTTTAATTTATTTTTAATTATTCAACATGTATTTTTCAATAAAAAAAATTGTTTTATAATTAAATTTAAATTTGTATTATATTATATTTTCATTATACAAAATAAGTATTATTTTTTTCAAACCAACCTTTATTTTAAAAGTTGAAAATAAAAGTTAAAGTCAGTTTTGATTTTTAAATTTTATAAATACTATAATGTGATATTTAGAGAGGGAGTATGTTTAAAATATGGTTAAAGTCAAAATTAAAATTTGAATCTTATTAAATGTTTGGTAGCTCAATTAAAGCCAACTAAGCCAAGAATTTTAGGTGTAGCTTTCAAAATTACTACCAAATCTTGATTTTTTTTCTACCCGATGGTCAAGTAAAATAAAATATACAAAAATTTTAGGTACGATTCACAAAAAGTTTTATATATATATTAAAAAAATTAAATAAACTTTTAAATTGAATAATAAGGCAAAAAATATATTTTAAATTAATTTTGAGTATTATATAAAAGAAACACAACAGAAATATAAAAGATATTATCATGAAAATATCTAGAGATTTATGGAAAATACGCAAATATAATGTTTGGTAAGTATAATAATTGGTATAATAATTGGTAAGCTGAAAAATATTAAACAAGTAAATTTAATTTCAACAGAAAACTTTGGGATTAAAAAAATATTTTTAATAATTTAAATATGAATGCGAAAATTTCTTGAGATTTAATTTCAACAGAAAACTTTGGGATTATTAAAAATTATTTTTATATATTTAAATATGAATGCGAAAATTTCTTTAGATAAATTATAGGTTTATAGATTTAGTTTCAACAGAAAACTTTGGGATTATAATAAATTTTTTTATTAATTTAAATATGTATAAATGCGAAAATTTCTTAAGATATTTTATAGAATTACCCAAAAGCATATTTCCCAGTCGACTTGCCCATTTATGCAAGTTGAATGTGAATCAGGTGAGTATACTCATACCTCTACCCGAGTGCAACTGTAGCTCAGGAGGACGGGGAGAAAGAGACAGACAGTTGTTCGATTTCCCAGAGCAAACTGACAAGAGAGGTGTGAGAATGATGATTATGATGATGATGATGAGAATGATGATGATGTACTGCGGATGCTTGGCAACGCATTGAAATGCATTCAACTTAATGTAACGCGGCTCAATTAGTTCGGTTCAGCGGCTCCCAATGCAGATTCCCAACGATCTGGGATACTCTTTGTCGCCTCTTCCTCTTGCTCTTCCTCTTGTTCTTCGTTGTGCTGCTCTCGTTGTCGTCGTCAGCTTTATGTCAACTTCTTACACGCTTATTCACACCAAAGCACAAAAACGGCACGCCCCGTCAAACAGGCGACAATCGGAAAGAACCTGAGTTCATACTCGTATTCAGTATTCCGTACTCGGTATTCAGTATTCATAGTCGATGTGCTGCTCGTTTGTGCTGCCTGACGAGTTATGAATATGCTGTGAATATGACCCGGTCTGACATGGCTTTTATTCACCATTCAAGACTTTCCACACCGAATACTGCCACTGCATCCAATTGGGAATAATTTCACTATGGTCACAAAGTTAATAATATTGAAAAGAGTTCCATAAGATAGTTATATAATTGAAAGTTTGCTAAAAAGTTAAAGCAATCATTTGTATCAATATCTTAGGGGTTGATATTTATTAGTAATTTTTTATAATTTATTTATTTTTAGATTTGTTCCACTGTGCTTCTTTTCCTCTCTCATTATGGTCTTAAGTGCAACGGCTTGTTGATAACGTTGGCCAACTTCGAGACGTACTTTCATTCTTTTCAGTTTAGTTGACATTAATTAGTCTCACTTGGCAGCGGTAAAAATACACTTAAAAGTGTCGGAGCATTCGAAGGGAAATTATTTCTTTTTATTTCTATGACAAATAATATTGTAATGAATGAGATAAAATTTGTATTCATTTGATAGTTATACTCGTTAAAATGGAAGTGACTGGATAAATACTTAAATCATGAATGCAATGTTAAATATTTTATGACTAAAAACTTATATATAATCCAATATATATAACTATTCTATATATATCCATGACATATCAAATAAAATTCAAACTTTTAATCTTAAAAAATATTTTAAAAATGTTCTATGTATTTATTTAATATTATTTTGAAAACTTATTTAACAAAAAGCCCAATTCTTTTAACGCTGTTTTAAATGTTAAATGTTGTTTGTTTGCAAACTTATAAGCATACCTGTTAAATTTCGATTGTAAAAACTTAAAATAATTTGAATTTTTACCAAATTTTTTACATAAATAACCTAAAAAAATCTAAAATAATCAGAAATAATCACAAAAAAAAAATCTAAAATAATCAGAAATACTCAAAAAGGTTATTTTTAATTATTTTTCATTTTTTCTAATTGTAATAATTTAAGATTATTTTTGATTTTTTGTAATCGTAATCATTCAATATTTGGTAAGAGCCAAAAATAATTGTAATTTTATCATTAGTTCGACTTTTAAACAAAAGTAATCTAATTTCTAATGATAGTGATTACTAATCATTATTTAACAGGTATGCTTAAAAGCATAACATTAAATCTAAATAAATGAATAAATACTTTTTGAATACAACATTAATGATGGACAAAAGTTAGTTTAACTTTCGCTAGAGATTCCTGGTCAGATGAATATATTTTAATTAAATCATTTTAAATTAAATTTTATTTTACTGAAAACATATACATTTACAAAACTTATTACATAAAAATTAATATATAACTTAAGTAACTCTTAATTGAATAAAATGAGTTTGAGAAAGGCAATTTTAATACAATTGACAATATACATAATTTAATGAATGAACAAAACACATCAATCGATTAATAATATCGTTAATCATTCTTTTAAATTTGTCTGCCTTACAAAATAAGTTTATTAGTCTTAATATAAATTCTTCATTCGACATTTACATTTGCCCCAATGTTGACACACACACATAATAATAAATGAAAATGCACGTAAATTATTGCTCGAATTATTTTTTATTTTTATATATTTTTATAGAATACTCGTACGTACACACCTTACAGGAACTGGAGGCATTGCCGTATCGAACTGCAAAAGGCATTTCCATGGCAAATAGTATGCCACCCCCAAAACAAAAAATAACGAGAAAGGGGCGTGTCTGGCATTGGCAACTTATTGAGAATATTTCGTACATAACTTTTTGCCTCGCTTTATGATTGGGCCGTGTCATAAATTATGCATTCGGCCTGCGCGTCAGACGAAGACAAGGCTAAAGAGAAAGTGAAACAGACACAGTTTGTGCTGTCTGTGTGTGTGTGCGTGTGTGTGTGTATCTGTGTTAGGGGTTCTTTATCCCCCGAATGGGTGTCTTTTCTGTTTCTAGAGTTTATCAATAGATATTTGGTTAAATTATACTCGTAGTTATCGAGCGATCAAGGTGAAACTAACAACTTAAGCGGAGTTAACTTGTTATCAATTAAAGGGTCGTAACAGTTAGCAGTTAACAGGTGAGCAGGTTAATAGTTGAGGCTGTTGCTTCGTTCAATATTGATACAAGTTAATTGAAGCCCAATCGCTTGGGAGTGTATCAATGGCAAGGGCGAAGCGCAATTGCTTTGTCGACGTTTTGGGTTAACAATAAACTGAACATCTAAGCCAAGAGAGCTACTCCTCCTCCTCCCTCTGCCAGTTGACAGGGCCAAAACCGTGACAGGCAGACAGCAAAGTTTGTCGACTCACCGGGTTGAATGCCACAAGCTAACACTCGATGGTACATGGGGCAGGCTCACTTTAAAAAGTTTAAAGTAAGCACACACACACATCCTCACACACACACACTCAAACACACACATGTGTATATTTCACAAATGGGGTCTTTTTAAGTTGTGAGCATCGAGCAGGGTGTCGATTTGGTCACCTGCTGCGTTGGTCAACCTTTTTATAGCCTTGGTACGGTTTAATTGCTGCTCTACACCTTCCACATGATTGCCAATCATTGTGCGTTAATTTGATATAAATTACCGGATCCGTAATAGAAAGTTTTACCAGACCTTAATACTTGTACAAATTTAATAAAATTAATTATAATGAAAATAAAAAATTTCTTACGATTCTCATCATGACTTGATCTCTAAATTAATTTAATGCTCAAAAATATATTTGACTAGCATAAACACATTTATTTTTCCATTTATTTTTGAGAAACATAATAGATTTAAATTGTAAATTTCGAGTTTAATATTTAAATTTGAGGAAAATTCCACAATATTCCAATATTTTGAAACCCTTTTTAGCAGTCGTTTTTCTTAATTTCTTTTGTTGATAAAAATTTAATAAGATTCAGCCACGTATGGAAAACTAAGGAAAAAAATAAGTTGTCTTCATTTAAAGACCCAATAAAGAATCTGAATGACTAAGCACCCCAATAAAATATATAAGCAATACTTGCTATTTTTGAATGGGAAAGCCAAGAAAATTATTGGTATATAATTGGTATTAGTTATTTTTCTTTTAATATAAAGGGTGTTTTTTTAAACTTGTGGTTTTCAAGAACAAATAAAACGTATTGAATTTAATGTTATTGAGAAGAAATTAGCTTTAAATATAATGATAAGGGATTGCCATTTTGTTTTTAAAATGATTTCGGGCAAGTGGCCGCCTGGCTGGCTCGAATAAATTCCAGCCGAGAGACCCAATTTTCGGCCCTTTTTTTGCAGCAATTGGAGCCATATGTCAGCAATAACGCGCCAAATATTCTCTTCCGAGGCGTCAATCGTCTCGGGCTTATCTGCGTAGACACGGCACTTCACATAATCCCACAAAAATTAGTCTAAAGGCGTTAAATCACACGATCTAGGCGGCCAGTTGACCAGACCCAAGCGTAAAGTAAACTTTTTACCGAAACCGCCTCTCAATTGGCAAACCACATGTAAGCCAAGTCTAGATCTTCCATTTGGGGCAAAAAAAAGTTTGTAATCATTCCGAATAACAATCTCAGAAGGTTGACTAAACTGATCATAAAATGAAAAAAATGCAACATGCAATTTCTTAACCGAGCATGTATTTTGATGATAAATACAGGAATGAGTCTTTTCATTATAAAATGGCAAGCCATACTGAGCATAAAAAAGGTGACAGCTGTCAAAAAGTCCAACTCAGAAAAAAGTGTTGCCAGATTAAAAACCTCAAGTCTAAAAATAACACCCATTATTAGCTTTGACTCTTATTTTGCTTTGAGAAATATAATTGAGAAATATTTAATTGCACTATATTTCAATTCAACACACTGCCTATAACTCGAAAAAATTGCATTAGTGGAAAGAAGCATTTATAAACATGAAATCCACAAATGTAAAACTTTAATATTATTTGTGATATGCAACAATAAATATTTGCGATGGGTAATACAATTTAGTCGTCGAGTAAGCCAAGTAGCATTAATATGAAGAGGAACATTTGGATGACATCAATGTAGATGCAGAGGGCGGCAATGATGTAATCCTCCTCGCTGTACTCATTCTTGTGGCCACCGACCATCATTTGGACATCGTAGACGAGATACATGGAAAACAAAAGAATGCCGACACAAACAATTATCCAGGTTAGGGTGCGATTCCTTACAAAAATATTGACGATCCCCAATAAAACCAGGACAACCATAATTATACATAAAAACGGACCACAACCCGTGAAATCCCATGGCGCAAAGGCTGCAAAAAGTGCCAAACAGAGGCAGACAGCAACCGTAATGCCCACAGCTGAAAGAATCTGAGAAAGTCGGAGAAATAGAGACAGAGTGTAAGAGAGAGAGGGAGAGAGGGGAGAACTTACCTGCATAGGATCATATCTCATACATGAAACGCTTACCATGATCGACATGCACAAAGTACATACGATCAGCAGTATATAGTTAATAGGCACCTTTCGAGCCACTGCGAGAAAACAAAATAGCACAAGAGATGTTACCAAGTATAAGCCCATAGCTATCCAAACTATCCATAAATGTTCAATTAACCACTCTCTGGCACTCCCAACGAACACGAAGATACAGGCAATGGAAGCTGTCATTCCCAATTGCATCTATCAAAAGGAGAAACTGTATATCCATCACAGCATCAATAGTTGCAGTTGCTTATCTGTCTCTACTTACGGCAAGTATGCTGCACACTTTTGTGATAAAATGACGCCGAGATCTGTCATCCTCAAAGTTCTCATTGTCCTGAGCGCGGCTGCGTATATTGCCAAAATACATGGCTTAGGTTAATAACTCTCTATATTTTAAATTTTTGGAAAACCTTTTAAAATTTGACAAACTAACTAGATAACACAACAACTATAACTGATTCAGTTAAGTGTTCTCAACTAAAAGATAATCGTATTCTGTAGCCAGCTCCGATATTAAAGGTGATATCCTTTATTTTTTCCATTTAGAGCGTGATAGTAGCATGGTATCGAAAAAATCGGTTCCTAGACAACGCATCAAAGCTCCAGAAGCTATTTTAATCAACTTAAACCTAAGACACCTTTGAGCAAAATTTCAATTTATGTGTAATACAAAAACTATTACTTAAAAGATAAGTAAAAAGGTATATTGTAACAGGGAGAAGGAACCATATCCGACCCTATAAAGTATATATATTGTTGATCAGCATCAGCATCCGAATCGATATAGTGTTTTATAGTATATAATTTGGCTTACAGACTTCAAAAAAGTCCACACAGATCGTTTGTTTAAAATTTTTGCATTTCCGCCTCCGCGAATCGCGAAAAGCCACCACACGCACAGTGTTTATAAAAATACGTATTTTTAATTAACATTGTCTATTATTATAAGCTTTAATCCTTCTAAATCTTAACAAGATCGGCCAACTATAACGATAGTAATGGCCGATTTAAGTTTCAAGCAATGTGAGTGCCTAAAAGCATGCAATAAAACATATTCTATAGTCGGAAGCTCGAATATAGCCTTTTCCACTTGTAATTTTTCAATTCCTTACATTTTTCCTTTATCTGTTAAGCTAATAAAATTTTTGAATAAAATTCCTAATATTTTGAAGAATCTCACTGAAGAAATTGCCGTTTACGATTACTTGTGGATTTCTGTCAAATGCATATGTACAGATTTAGCCCAACGTTA